>WEDG01008613.1:0-59889 GCA_017591395.1 Schistocephalus solidus | reverse complement strand
ATGACACGGCTTGTCATCGGTAGTCATGCGCAATCCCAGAGTGTGGCGCGGTTCGAGGCCCTGACGATGTTATTTGGGACGGGCAGCTTGCATTGGGCGCGGTCGTTTGCTTTGTCGGTTTGATCGGGAATATGATGATGATTGCGTGGATCCGATTTGTAAGTAACATTTATGTTCCGTTTGCCTGGGTTTCGGTTGAGGCTCTCGCGGTCATGGCATATATTTGATATTGGAACCGTGAGACAAGGGAGATGGAATGGCCATTTTGGCATTAGCCGTCATCAATCCAGTCATACCCAATCCCAAAGTAATGGCACACCTGGGATTCCGAACCCACGACCTTTGGCGTTGGAGTCCGAACGACTCTACCGGTGAGCCACGGGCTCGTTAGCTGTCCGGTTGCGATCAAAGGGAATATGATGATAGTGTGGCACCGATCTGCTTAAGGAACAATTTATGTTCCGTTTGATTGTCCCTGGAGGCTCCAGACTGTTCGAGAAACCCTCTGGGCGAGTCGCATAGCGACAGTGAAGCATATGTTGATGATAATGTGGAGCGACAAAGACAAGGGGAGACCGGAATGGCCATTTCTGGCTTATTAGCCGTCATCAGCCCGTCATGCAATCCCAAAGTGTGCACACCTGGGATTCGAAACCCACGACCTTTTGGTATTTAGAGGTCGAACGCTCTACCATTGTTGAGCCACGGGCTCGTTGCTTTGTCGGTTGCGATCGGGAATATGATGATAGTGCGTGGCTCCGCCGATCTGCTCAGGAACACTTTATGATCCGTTGTGACCCTGGAGAACTCAGACTCGAGACTCAGCAGGCGGTCATGAGCGACGTGTAGCATATGTTGATAATGAGACCGACAATAGACAAAGGGGAGACCGGAATGGCCATTTCTGGCTTATTAGCCGTCATCAGCCAGTCATACCCAATCCCAAGTGTGGCACACCTGGAGTTCGAACCCACGACCTTTTGGTATTTGAGACGGAGCAACTCTACCATTGAGCCACGGGCTCGTTGCTTTGTCCGGTTGCGATCGAGAATATGATGAGAGTGTCGCTGGCTCACCGATCTGCTTAAGGAACATTTAATTTTCCGTTGTACCCTGGAACTCAGACTAGAGCCCTCAGAGGCGGTCACTAGCGACGATGTAGCATATGTTGATAATGCCGGCGACAAAGACGAAAGGGAGACCGGAATGAAAGCGCATTCTGAAAGCTTATTGGCAAAGTCATCGCCAGTCATGCAATCCCAAGAGTGTGGCGCCTGAGTTCGAACCCGCGGCCTTTGTGCCGAGCGCTCACCATTTGAGCCACGGGCTCGTTGCTGTCGGTTGCGGTCGGGAATATGATGACGGTGCGTGGCTCACCGATCTGCTTAAAGAACATTTATGTTCCGTTATTGCCGGAACTCAGACTAGAGCCCTCACAGGCGGTCGCGATGGCGACGTAGTAACTATGTTGATAATGGGGAACCGAGCAAAGACAAGGGGAGACCGGAATGGCCATTTCATGCTATTAGCCGTCATCAGCCAGTCATACCCAATCCCAAGTGTGGCACCTGGGATTCGAACCCGCGACCTTTGGTATTTGAGACGAACGCTCTACCATTGAGCCACGGGCTCGTTAGCTGTCGGTTGCGATCGGGAATATGATGATAGTGCGTGGCTCACCGATCTGCTAAGGAACATTTATGTTCCGTTGTGCCCTGGAACTCAGACTAGAGCCCTCTCAGGCGGTCGCATAGCGACGTGTAGCATATGTTGATAATGGGGAACCGACAAAGACAAAGGGAGACCGGAATGGCCATTTCTGGCTTATTAGCCGTCATCAGCCAGTCATACCCAATCCCAAGTGTGGCACACCTGGGATTCGAACCCGACGACCTTTGGTATTTGAGTCAGAACGCTCTACCATTGAGCCACGGGCTCGTTGCTTTATCGGTTGCGATCGGGAATATGATGATAGTGCGTGACTCACCGATCTGCTTAAGGAACATTTATGTTCCGTTGTTGCCCTGGAACTCAGACTAGAGCCCTCACAGGCGGTCGCATAGCGACGTGTAGCATATGTTGATAATGGGAACCGACAAAAGACAAGGGGAGACCGGAATGGCCATTTCTGGCTTATTAGCCGTCATCAGTCAGTCATACCCAATCCCAAGTGTGGCACACCTGGGATTCGAACCCGCGACCTTTGGTATTTGAGACGAGACAGCTCTACCATTGGAGCCACGGGCTCGTTGCTTTGTCGGTTGCGAGTCGAGAATATGATGATGGTGCGTGCTACCCGATCTTGCTAGGAACATTTTGTTCCGTTGTGCCCTGGAACTCGGACTAGGAGTCTCACAGGCGCGCTGCGACGTGTGCGCTATGGATAATGTGGAACCGACAGACAGAGGAACCGGAGATGGCCAGTGCACATTGGCCGTCATCAGCCGGTGCTATGCTCAATCTCCAGAGTGTGAAACGCCTGGGAGTTTCGAACCCGCGACCTTTGGTATTTGGATCGAACGCTCTGCCATTGATCCACGGGCTCGTTAGCTGTCGGTTGCGATCAGAGATATGATGATAGGCATGTGGACAACCGATCTGCTTAAGGAACATTTATGTTCCGTTGCTACCCAAACTCAGACTAGAGTACTCACAGAGCCGTCGCATAGCGACATGTAGCATATGTTGATAATAGGGGAACCGACAAAAGCACAAGGAGACCGGAATAGCCATTTCTCAGCTTAGCCGTCATCAACCAGTCATACCCAATCGTGGGAACACCTGGGGATTCGAACCCGCGACCTTTGGTATTTGAGACGAACGCTCTACCGTTGAGCCACGGGCTCGTTGCTTTATCCGCGGTTGCGATCGGGAATATGATGATAGTGTGTGGCTCACCGATCTGCTAAGGAACATTTATGTTCCGTTGTGCCCTGGAACTCCGGACTAGAGCCCTCACGGGCGGTCGCATGGCGACGTGTGGCATATGTTGTTAATGTGGAACCGACAAAGGAACAGGGAGACCGGAATGGCCCGTTTTCTGGCTTATTGGCCGTCATCATACTAATCCCAAATACAAACACTTTTGCGAGCACAAAGTTGGGTTGGTCAACCGTACGAGCCCCTGCCTCTGCCGTCGAAAGTATCCGCTGAGCCCAGGAACTGGGGTATTTTGTCGGCACTTTATAGATTACTCGAGAAGCTTAGTTGACGTCTACCCAGTGACCGCTGTCAGCCAAATGAGCAACAATTGCACTCGAGCTGCAAAGCAGAGCTCATTATCTGCGTTCTCACGTCACGTCACAGCGGCGAAAACAGTAACATAGATAAATGTCGTGCACCTTCCCCTCCCTTCCCCATCCCTCCCCATATAGGACTATAATCTCTGAACTCTGGAACGCCCTTTATATATATATATATATATATATATATATATATATATATATATATATATATGATAGTGTGGCTCACCGATCTGCTTAAGGAACATTTATGTTCCGTTGTGCCCTGGAACTCAGACTAGAGTACTCACAGGCAGTCGCATAGCGACATGTAGCATATGTTGTTAATGTGGAACCGACAAACGACAAGGGGAGACCGGAATGGCCATTTCTGGCTCTATTAGCCGTCATCAGCCAGTCATACCCAATCCCAAATTAGTGGCACACCTGGGAGTTCGAACCACGACCTTTTGGTATTTGAGTCGAGACGTTCTACCATTGAGCCACGGGCTCGTTGCTTTGTCGGTTGCGATCGGGAATATGATGATAGTGTGGGGCTCACCGATCTGCTTAAGGAACATTTATGTTCCGTTGTGCCCCTGGAACTCAGACTAGAGTACTCACAGGCAGTCGCATAGCGACATGTAGCATATGTTGTTAATGTGGAACCGACAAAGACAAGGGGAGACCGGAATGGCCATTTCTGGCTTATTAGCCGTCATCAGACCAGTCATACCCAATCCCAAGTGTAGCACACCTGGGATTCGAACCCGCGACCTTTGGTATTTGAGTCGAACGCTCTACCATTGAGCCACGGGCTCGTTGCTTTGTCGGTTGCGATCGGGAATATGATGATAGTGCGTGGCTCACCGATCTGCTTAAGGAACATTTATGTTCCGTTGTGCCCTGGAACTCAGAGTAGTGTTCTCAAAGGCGGTCGCATAGCGACGTGTAGCATATGTTGTTAATAGGGAACCGACAAAGACAAGGGAGACCGGAATGGCCATTTCTGGCTTATTAGCCGTCATCAGCCAGCGTCATACCCGATCCTAAGTGTGGCACACCTGGGGAGGTCCACATGCTACATTTGACAACATATGCTACATGTCGCTATGCGACTGCCTGTGAGTACTCTAGTCTGAGTCTCCAGGGCACAACGCAGCATAAATGTTCCTTAAGCCATGATCGGTGAGCCACACACTATCATCATCATATTCCCGATCGCAAACGACAAAGCAATTCGAGCCCGTGGCTCAATGGTGAGAGCTGTCTCGACTCCAAATACCAAAGGTCGCGGGTTCGAATCGGTGCCACACTTCGGATTGGGTATGACTGGCTGATGACGGCTAATAAGCCAGAAATGGCCATTCCAGTCTCCCACTGTCTTTGTCAGTTCCACATTAACCTATATATATATATATATATATATATATATATATATATATATATATGTTATTGTAGAGGCCGATGATGAATAATCGGAAGCATACGTTCGTTAACCTCGACTTCTTAAAGACGTTTAGTTGGGAATAACATCTTCATCTGCTACCATTTGAAATTATCAACTTGTTCAGCAACTCCAATTGCCATAAATCGTTTCAAGAACCCTTTTTTATATTTTATGGAGTAACGCGGTATCTTAATGAATTTAGGCCTGCTTTGACCGAACCAGTGGTGCCGGTGGTGCCGACAGAAGTAGACTTGGACATGGAAAAAGGGTATTCAGCGTTGGAGGTACCCCAAAGGTTAGTTCCTTCTGTTCGGATTATTATTCGATGATGAAGATGGAGTGCATCGGAGGCGAATGTGCCCTTTGGTTCATTTGAATTGACGACACATCCTATTCTTTCTGAGAATTTTGATGCCATTTTGAAGAATGCATTATTTTATTTTTTCTCTCAAGCTTGAAGAAAGAAATGATGGCGACCGATCCTTTGGAGTTTTTGCTTCAATTTAACCCCCAAAATACGTCAAAGGAACACTCTGAAAAAGCGATTGAAGTCACAGAGTAAGCGCTTTAAGACCCCATTTTCTCTTAGTTCATGCTCATACGGTGCCAAAAACTTCCAGCGGTCCCTGTCTCTACATTAGGACTAATATATATATTGGGCACGTTTCCGGGATCGCGCCCAAGCCGCTCTGATCTCAAATAGTATGATTAACTACCCATTTAAACGTTGTTCACGGGCCCTATGCGCAGTCGTAACGCGGTAAACTTGCGGACGAAGCCTGGAGAGGTGCGTTCCAAGTTTGCATATTAATTTCCTCGGAAATTAAACAAAACAGGCATAACTGTTTGTATTGAAGGCTGCTGAAGGATGACCGTACCGAAGGTTGGAGCTTTGATGTAGAATGACATCTGGACACTACTAACAGCCAAACCTTCATGCTTGTCTAGGAAGTGGAAAGAAAGGACCGGTATTTTCAGTCGGCCCTCATATCCAGCCAGTCTTACGGTCGGTTACCTATGACGTATCTTTAAATGATCACTAGAAGTCTCCTTCGGCCTTGCCCTAATAAACGTCGTGTGACATCGCATAGTAAAGAAGCGATTACCTTTTACTTAGACCCGAGGTCCCTTCAGCTCAGTTTCATCAATACGCTTAGTTTTTTTCTAGAGAAGTTCATTCCTTAGTCTCCAACTGGACTTATCTGCTGTCTGCCATACACTCAGGGCAACAATTAAGTGCGCATCAACCCTACTTTTGGGGGTAGGTTATTCTCATACTAACTCACTTTCTCAGTATGATTTTGGAGTTTACGAACCTGCGTGGGGCTATGATGACAGGATCTCGTGATAGCGGAGACCGGTTCCTTCTCTCAGTCATCTTCTGAATCGATTATTTGATTCTATCGGATACGACCCGTGGGCTGCCAGATCAATCCAAAGGACGTAAAAGCTCGACTGTTAGTCCGATATGTTGAGGACGGAAAATTACAGCAGTCCATCTAAAACTGCATATTCCCTTAATTGCCCTTAGGAAATCGCAAACATTCAGGGCACGCCTTATAGAAACAGGGGTTTCCAGCTGGCATATTTTATTAGTTGCGGTGCGCTGTCACATCTGTTGCAGCGATCTTTTATGTTATTTTGACTAAAAACGAGCCCTAGACGAGATTTCGGGTAGTCCATGGCATATTCATTGCCAGTCGCATATTTCTGACGTCAATTAATGATTTTACTTACATGAGGAATTACTGTTATCCGCAACATGTTCCAGTCACTTACGTTCATATATATCCGTTCTGCATAGAGTTGTTGTACAACCGTCCGGAGGGCCGTTGGGCACAACTTGTGAGGCAAGTTCCTGAACTTCATACATCTAATTTGTTCATTTTTTACGTCGTTTTGTTTTTTTCGTCTTATGATTCAAGCATATATTGTGAGAGAACCACTTGGGTGGAAGTCTCGATCGCAGGAAGATGCTCCTCTTCGATATACTGGAACTGGTGTTTGTGAAGATGAAACGTAGTCGACCGAAGAGCATTGTTGTTTAACAAATGCCTGACAGTTACCTTGCACCCTTATCTACGTGCGAAATAAACTCTCTGTTTGCTTGAAAGTACTCGGACGCATCCTCCTCCTCCTCATCATCATCCCTCCTTCATTTGTGATTATTCCTTACCTTTTTTCACAATCTTTCGATATAGTTAACCGGGAGCAGGTCTTTATAGTCATTCAGATTAATTTTCTGCTCCAGCTATGGCGAAACAAAGACAGAAAGTAAAAAAAATATCCCAGGAAGACTATTATAAAAATAGCATAGACGGAGCTAGGCTGATCGAGAGTTGTCAGTGCCAAAAGTATCATGAAGGCTCTGCAGGCTGTGGTAAGACGCTTTAAGGGCGAGTTTATTATGCGTGCATGCAAAATTTCATCTCTGACCATATATATATATATATATATATATGGCAGGAATTGACAGCCATGATTGGTCGGCGAACAGACATCCAATGGTGTGCACGTGCAAGTACTCGCGGGGGGTGCCGTGTTGCAACAGGCGCCCACAGTAGTTTACTATATATTTGAACCTCGAAAAAGGCATAATCAAGTAAGTTCACAGCGAACCACAAATGCGTTACTTCCACCATGGGCAGCGAACTATTGTGTGACCCTACTAACCCAGTAACTAATGCTAACCCTAACGAACACAGTGGGTAGGGTAAGGTTTGCGTGTAGGTAGGCGTTGGTGGGCCGGTGTGTAATACGGTTAATTCGGTGCTATAAATTTATTTTCCTTGCCGGTGCGTTACCGCTATTTTTCCGTCCTTTAAATCACCCTATCCCATTGACATTTTTTCTGCATTACACGTCTACCTATCGAATGTGTTCGTTGGTAGGGTCGTATAATATTTCATTGGGTAGAGCGAGGTCGACGGCTCAGCGCATTTTTCCTCACTGTGAAAAATCTGACGCGCTTGAAATTAACACGGTGCTCTAAAAGCCGTGGCTTGGAAGGGTGCCAACTGACAGAATAACTCGGACCGCGTGGTCAGCCCATTATGTGTGTTTTCAGCAAAGTGGCTGTCTGTGGACTGAGAAGCAGGCTGCAATGGCTCATTCTTAATGCGGTTTTTATGCCACTCCCACTGAGTTGGGACCCAAGCCACCCCTCCCTTATGTTCTAGTCTTGAGTTGGACCACAGTGCGTGGGCCTGCGCTCTCTCCCCTCTCCGGTCTTCTTGACTCTGTCTTGACACCGGGCCCAGACGGGGGAGTGGAACAGAGGTAGATGCAGCACAGGTCACCGTCCCTGCACCACCATGTTGTGGAGTATACGGTCGACATTTTCGAAAACGACGGTCGAACTAGCGTACAATATTTCGTTGGATAAGGATGCCTTGTATGACCGCCTAAGCAGGATACGGGAACAGGAACTACCCGCAATACATGTGGCTTTGCGCTAAATTCTAGAGAAATTAAGTTTAGGATTATGGTGAGGGTTAGGTTTAAGTTCGGAGTTGGGATAAGGGTCAGGATTGTGCTTAAGGTTAAGGTTTTGGCTCGTGCCAACCGTTGGGTTTAGGTTGACGATAGGACTAGGATTAAGATCAAATTTCAGCTATATATTAGGGTTACTTGTAAGACACGGAAATATTTACCCTTTCTGAAATTTATTGGAAGGCCATTTATTTTAAGTTGGCTGGACGTTCCTATTCCCGTGTCCCGTTTAGGTGGTCACGTAACTAATCCTTACCATTTGTTGCCCCACCACGGTTATCGGTACCCGACAGTTCCTTCACACTCCAGAACCAACATTCGCTTAAAACGAATTTTCGGATTATATTTAAGGCTTTTTGGAGGTCAACTGATGCTGTACTCATTTCCGTGCTTTCTCATAAAAACGACTAGGAAGCATTTGCCAAATTAGGTCAAGCAGCCGATAAGAATAGATTCGCTTGCTAGCTCCTTTAAAGACTGCATCGACGCAGGTTTGGGGGGGGGAAGGGGAGGGGTGCGCTAGACAATCTTTGCGGCTCCGCCAGTTGACAGACGTCAACCCTGCCATCGACATCAGCCAGTCAAATCAAAGCGAGAAGCTCAGCGACACAATTGACCTTCATTAACTATAATGTCCATGTAAGGAGAAAGTTATAGCTCTACCAATTTATCGTACTAAACATTGATAAATTCCATGTGCTTAACGTCAAGCGGGCTTTTGAAATTGAGCCGCCATATTTTCTGCTCTCCATTCGCATGTGAATCCTCTTATATATACGTTGATTGGCCTATTTCAACCATTTAAAACTGAATTTTAACCCTATTTGTTTATTCGAACAACAAAAACGAGGTCATCAGCGCAAGCCGCTGGCAACATTTTTAAGGAAGTCCAAATTGATCAATATTTAGAGGCGCATTCAAGGACGATTCTTCACGGTGAATGGAGGACCTGTTTTGCTGAAATTTTTGGAATTTTACTTTCCAAATAAAGCGTAGCTCTTTCAGTATTTATGCACGTAATAAGGAAAGTATGCAGGTGGAATGTCCTTTTATCTCCGGCATGTGGGTCGTGGAGACCCTGATGCAGGAGCATGCCAACGAGGAATGATGCTGAAGTGCGCTGTGCACTGTGGTAAGAGAAGCTAGTACCTGTGTTGTTAGTAAATAGTTACGTCGTTGTGTACTACTGACTGCCAGTTGACACCTTGTGCATATTACGCGGTTATTCCGCAGCAGCTGACGGATTTCCGTTCAGATTGTCTGAAAAGGCCTATTCCGAAGGATATGCTCAAAGTTCTCGAAAGAAAGCAGGATGAGAGGTTAAAATTTGCATCTATCGAAAGTCAGTACCTATAAGCAGCATTCCTTTCGTTCGTGGAATGCAACCTGCATGAGGCAAAAATACCAAACTCTATTTATTCAGCCGGTGCACGCACCCTCTCCTCCTTTTCCTATGCACTGTATAGGAATAAATCCTGGTAAATGCCTGTTTACAGGCAGTATTGAAGTAATCGATACAGACAAAAGCGAGCAGATGAGGTCCAGGAAACAGTTCAGGGGGGGAAGATGCGATCGTTGGAACAAGAATTTGATTGGCCTGACGTTTCGGATTTTCACTCTAACCCATCATCAGAGACAGTCGCAGATAAGCGTAACAGATGCACAAGGTGCGCAGTATTTATAGCATGTATTGGCCAAGCGATCACATGCGTACTACAATTAGCAGCTCTCGCAACCACCACTGTGGTTGTAAATGATGTGATGATGGCTTCAATGTCCGCGTCCGAGCCGATAATGGCCGTGATTTCATCATCCATGTTGGCGCATGGCTCATTGTCATTGGAGGTTTTGATCGCCCGCACCCTCCCCACGTGACTGATTTCCCTGCTCAGTCAAAGCTTCAGCATAGGGAACTGCGGGCCTGATAACCATGACTGGAGCAGCTTGCGGCTCACGCGGTTGTCACCTCTTGTGAGGATTTTTGCCTAGTGAAACTAGCAAATATGGTCAGGTCCCGTTAAGTGGGCTGCAATCTGAAAGCTAGCGTCTTTTCACGACTGCTGTGCGCTTGGCCGAGCGACAAAATCGCCCAGACATTAAATTTCGGCGAGCGCTTCCGTACGTCAATAACGTCCCGGAGGCCATCAGCCGCCTTCTCGCACCACTCGGGGTCGTAAACAGACCATTAGACGTCAGGTAATGAGACCATGATACCTACTGCCACGGCAAGGAAGGACAGGAGTCGTTTATCGGATCTGGTGTAGTTGCGGGCAAAGCAACTACGTCGGAGAAACTGGAAGACTGCTATGAACGCGAATGGCTGAGGACTCAACAGCATTGCGGAGAAATTACATCAACTCTCGAGTCGCGTCTTGTTCGAAGAGACGCGCCCACACATTCAAGTTCGATGAGGCCGCAATTCTTGCGAGAGGTGACAATGGCCTGAGCCAAGGACTGGTTGAGTCACAGTTCACGGGCCCCAGCCTATTAACAAGTGCGATGACCTCCCACCCCATATTCCATGTTAAAACTTGTGTTGGTCAAAGTAATAAACCACTCGGGGAGCGCGCAAGTGAATATCGTTTTCAGCGCCAGCGCCGGTGAGCCACACGACCGAGCAATTATCACACCAGCATCCAGTCTGAGTGATGAAATTTCAGCCATTAACGTTTCGAATGCTGGCCGTTAAGCCATTAGCGCCCCTAAGGACAATCATCCTCGATGAAGGGGGGAGCCATTAATTATTACAGATATACAGTAGCACGATGACTGAATCTTATAAATACTAAAACTCCTTGTGTATGAAGTTCCCGTCTCCGACGCTGGGTTAGAGCATGAATTCAAAACTTCAGGCGAATAAAGTTATTTTTCCAGCGATCACGTCTACTTCTCCACGTTGCTGCCTTCGTATCTCGATAACAGTACCCTAAAACTGTCACTTTTTCGACTGTTGCTGCCGCCCCTGATGAAGAACTCTCGTATGGAATCAAAAGCTCAGGATACTAAATAAATGTTTGTGGGACTCAATCAATCTTCTTCACCCTTATCCGAAGGTTCTATCAGTTTCTGCGACAGTTGCTGAGACATTACGTTGTCAGCCAAGCCATCAGAACGAGGGCAAGTCTCCCTTTCAGGTGACTGGATGAACGATAGTTCAAACGTTTTGGCTGGTGATAATAAACCGTTAAAAGACAATGTCAGGAGTCGAACATAAGAAAAATTATTGAAATGCCGGTGAGAAACATATATGGTGGTATTTGTAACATAATAAAAACATATCAAAAGGTAAAAAAGCTCATCTACAACCTAGTGGGGGCTCTGGGCGCATACAAAGGGTCATGATCTCAACGACAAAACAATCGGTTCGAAGGGTGCAGATTGCGAAACCCGGATCTTTCGTTTCTTGAGGAGACCTGAAGATATCAATAAGCACTTGTTTAGCAGATTAAGGTAGCAAACCGTCATCAAACTTTTTGGCAGACACAAACTTCCTCTACAAACAATTCAGACGTATGATTAAACACAAGAATCGAAATGAGTATGTAGTATCAACGTCTTCGTCAAGAATACCTCATAGTTCAAACATAACCTGTTTTTAGTTGCTATCAAAACTCGTTTACACTGTGGGTAGGCAAGGCTCGTCTGTCATATATTCAGCACTTGTCGAAACGGAGGCCGCACATGATCGAGTAGTACCGGCCTCCTACTCAGTACTGAAAAACCAGAACATGACTAGAGACTAGGGTTTCTTTATCACGCGAAGGGATGGGCAAGACAGTTCGATCCTCCGTAATCGGATGGACTGAGCTCTCATAGGGTGCAAATCCGTGCTTAAAGGCGAGGCCCTTAGGGACACTAGAGAAGCCAGCGAGAGTAGGGGTTGAGGAATTATTATTATAAGAAAGAGGGGTGATTGGCTTACATAAAAGGTGATGCAGCGCTTTTGCAGCCACCTTCCTTGATACAGAGGGAGGCAGAAGACGCGCAAACTCCAGCGACTCAACTCCGCTTTTGAAAGTTTGTTCTAAAAAACTGCATTATTAATGACAGCAATTGCAACAAGGGACCTACTTGTCTAAAGAATCTTCAGAGACGAGAACCTGGGTGTCGGTTTCCAAGTTTTCTGCAACCGAGGCTATCATCGGTGGAATCTCCTCCTGCATGACTAAAAAGGTTTTTTTCTTCGATCAGTCTGTTTTAACGGATCACAATTAGAAGACATCGGGAGGTTCACATTCGTGGAGCGAAGCATACATTTGGCTGCTGTTTTAGACATTTAAATCCTGGTGACTTGAAAAAATCGAAAACGATGGAAGGAAACTATCGTATTCGAGCGTTCTGGTGATTAAATTGATATTTCAACCGGAATAGCTTATAAAAGCAACTATCAGAGGTAAGGAAGCAGGTCAGACGGAAGCACCGATAATGACACGGAACCCGCATTGAAAGGTTGCCAACTTACAGGATAACTCGGCCCCCATTGGAAGCGGTTAGGAGTGCCTAGAGAGCTGGGAAACAGGCTGCAATGCCTCCTTCCTAATGTGGCCTCCATGGAAATGTCACCTATGTGAGAACCGAGCCACCCTTATTATAGCCTAGTACATGTAATGAGGACCAGTTCGTGTGTGGTACGGGTAAAAGGGTTAAGTACCGTTGTTATCCACTGCACCAACGCCTGCAGTCAGACGTCGCCTGCAGTCAGGCGTCGCCTACATCCAGACATTGGTTTGCCACCGACGTAAGATTAGTGAGGGAAGAGAGTGCGGCAGATGCTGCGCAGGTCTGTCCCAATATCAATCGATTAACGGACAGGTTGCCGGTGTTGCGTGACTCCGGGCGTCACGCGTGAGACATTGTCGTTTGCGACGATGGATTAGTAATTCATTCAGGTAACCCTTATTTTTATGCCTTTTTACGCAAAGTTTCATAAAACTGGTCCTAGCAAATTAAGGAACTAGTATGAAATTATAACTTGAGCTGGAGCGCCAGGTGAAGACTTTAAGGGCCGGCTCAACTATTAGTTTCGCTGAGTATATTGTATGCAACTTTGCGTCTTTCCTGATGAACGTCCCCCATGAATTTACCCAAAATTGTTTTTAGTTTCGAGATTTCCTAGTCTAGATCGTGCTCCAGTTGCCTGAAAAAATACTTTCCATTCGCCCGAACGATGGTCTGAGTCCGTGTCAGGACAAAGTGAGCTCAACTGACGGACAACAGTCTACCAAAAGTTCAGTTGCATGCAAAAGGCACGTGGTCTCTGCCTGCGCGCATGCGGCGGGCAGATGACTCATTATTCCGCTGTCAAAAGGCCTACCACAACAAAGGCAGCCTAGGCAGTATATGATTCACTCCACAGGACAGGGTACGGCCGACACTCCGCATGTCGAGTGGCGCGTTGGTTCACCAGTCACGAGAGGTAAAAAAAAGTTGCAGCCCCATTACAGGCTTAAGTTTCCAACCCAGCATGCGGTGCAAACATCCCGCAGTATTCTGCTCGAATGTGGTCTGGGACAGAGCTGAATCAATGTCATAGACCGGGAATAGGCGCGATCACTAAAGAATTGCACTTCCAGCCAAAGTACACTGTTGTTTTAGGTCGTTGGACCTACTGTACCTCGGAAATTAATGCCCGAAATTAATGCTTTTTAGTACCACTCCGAAAGCCGATATGAATGGTAGAGGTGAGATCCACCAGCTACTACAGCACCATTGTGTAATATTCACAAGCTGCCAAAATACAATCAGTAATATATAAATATTAAATGAGGTAACACCACAATTGCTGTTACTATAGCGTGATTCTTACCCTAATAGGTATTGGTCAAACATCAGAATCAAATTTAAAAATATGTCGTCTCTATTGCAAAAATTAAACTTGAAGTTGATAATAACAATTAAACCGTAAAATTCGTTAATATCGCATGAGATTGCAACGAAATGGTCTGCATCCTTCAAAACACGCCAGTAGTGCTGTGGAACTCCGGGAATTTTCTTCAAAATCTGAATCTTGCCTTCTAACCAAGTCTTCTCGGCTTGTTGGGTGTGCGCACATGTATTCGAATTTAAGTACTATTTCTGGTGATTGACCGGCTTCCTATCGGTGCGCCTAAATTGGTGCTCTTTACATCTAACTCGTGAGGTATTTACATGGAGACGGCGCCTTTGAATAGTCCATCACTCCTTGAAACAGCTATTTCACGTTGGCTCACACGTGTCTAACTTTCGTACGCTCAGACGTATAATAGGATCTGAAATGCTCAGCGGATCTTTGAACAGTACAACGACTTCGGGTCGATGGTGATACCGGAATCGGTGACGCCCCGGAGACATTTTGCGCTGTATGATAAAGACGGACAATTTTAGTGGGCTTCTCTTTTTAGTCCTTTGTTAGTGAGTAGGGAAAGCGCTGCTTCATCGTGACGTCAAATGCTCCTTCCTGTGAGGCAATGGTGGGTTTTGGTGCCTTTCGAATTGGGCTCTAGAACAGCCCCTTTGGTGTGCTACCCGGTAAGTTTCGTGGAGGGCGGGTCTTGTGTTGGCTTGTTATCCCATACGCTTTAATGTGAGGTTCGCTATTTGGTGCCTATGGAAATAACACAAAATGAGGGTAATTTTTGTTGTTCGTCTGCGTTGTTTGTGAATTATCTACCAAATAGGATAGATTAGAGGAAAGTAGGAAATATTTGCGATATGCTTTCATCCATAGCAAAAATGCCACAGACGTAGCAGCACCAAAATACAAATAAGAGATAGTTTAAGACCACGAGTTTGGAGATAAGGCAGTCAATCACGGTTGTGTTCACTTAATCGTTTGGTTCAACACTGAACCCTGAGCTTGTACTACTTGTGCTTTTTACGGCTGCGATCATGCCTAATTTAACCGGCCTCGCTGATGTCACGGATTGTGCCTCTCCACACATGAAGATCCGCGGCAGCAGACCTACACAGCTCAATCCACTTTCTTCGCCAACGAAAGAAGCCAAATACCGAAGGTCCTAGAACAACTTCCTTCTCCTGACGAACTGTGTTGAGCCAGGTTATAAGCTGACCCCTTCTTCGATGCCTCCAATTTGGTAGCGGTGCCGGATCGAGGGTAGTAACATTGAGCTCGTGAGATGGACAAAGAAGAACTGACCAAACCACTTCAGTCGTTGTTCTTGGATGGTTTGGGATATCCTTGCGATGTTTTCGCAGCGAGTGCGGACTGTCTCGTTTGAGACGAAGTCAGTGTACTACACTCGAAGGATGGTCCTCAAGCAGTGGGGGTCAAAAACCTCCAGGTTACGCTCAACTACCCCGCACATAGCTCAGCATTCCCAGCCATATAGAAGGACAGACAGGACGGATGCACAGTACACGCGAATCTTCGCGGCGACAGAAATGTCGAGTCGGGTCCATAGACATTTTCTAAGGCTTGAGAAAACCCGAGTAGCATCGATTCGGGAGACAAGTACATCCTTACTCTGTCTATTTGGCGGCAACCTCGCCCCGAGGTAGTTAAAACTGTTTAGCTCTTCAAGTTGACAGCCATCAATCCCGAAAGGTACCTTCTCCTAGGCAGGGACGCAGCTTTAAACACTTTTTTCTTCCTTGTTTCGCCCACCGAAAAAATCAGTGTCTCCGAACCATCCAAACGACAATGGCAAGGCTGGTTTTATTCGTCCAATGCAATCCGTATACTGAACCATATTGTCTTCTTTTTGTCCATAGTCAGTGTGAGAAGAAAGGTTTAAATGCGTTACATGGTCTATACTAACAAAAGGAAGCATCGACAGCGTCTGAACAATATCCTTACATGACCTTTATCATTTACGCTTCCCGAGTGGTTTTGTGAGCAAGGTCATCCCAGTCTCAAATAAAAAAGACACCTGGCATTGTAGGTCTTCAAACAACTTCCTGTCACTAACCTCTTGTAATTTAGTCCACTTGCTGAGGTCAGTGAACTTTTATTACGGTTAAAGGGACGAAAACGTACCAACAAGTGGAGGCTCCTCGGGCATTTCTTGGGGAGGTCGTTCAGTCGTCTGTAAAAGTGAAGGGACTTCTTCAGCCACAGGCGCCGCAGGCGTTGCGACTGCCTCCACAGGTTCCTTGACCTTATCTTGCTCCTCCTCTTCTTCAAGGATGACAGGCCTCTTGGACAGCTGACCTCCCTCCGCAGAAATAGTTGTACTGATTTCCCTTCCTATGGCCTCCTGGGTGTTCTATAAGCGAGGTGCGTCGGAAAACATACAAGCCAATAGACCTACCTGTTGGATGGTCATGTCGAGGGCGCTTGTTCCAATGAGTGAAGATAGGGACGGGGGAAGGGTGAGAGAGGATGTGCCATGTGCACGGGCCTCTTCTTTGGATGCCTCTAAGTCCGACTCTCGTACGACTTCCAGGCTCGTTTTTGAGGGTTGCGGACGCTCCACTTCCAGCAGATCAATAGGAGACAAGGCCTCACAAAGACGTCTCTTGGATTTCCAGCACTGATGGGACAGGATGGGCGAAAAATGATAAGGTTTGAATCTAAAGTGGGGACGCGATCTGATGGAAGACCTTGCTACACACCTATGAGATTTTATGAGATAGGGCACGTACTGTAGATTTAGCTTGTAATATGGCTTAATCAGTAAATAATGGCGAGACGCTCCATAACATCGTTACTGAATCTAGTAAGCAGTGAAGCGTTCGAGTATTTCGACGTTTTGAATAATCACACCCATAAGAGCATGATAATATTACCCAACGGTAAGTGTTGGAGACATGACCACGACTGTTCCAATTAAATCCATGAAGTTCTTATCTAGACCTTTGATGTTTGCGCTTTTGCGTGAGCTCTCGGATAATTTGTAGACTCTTTCTCCCCCAAATATTAACAGAGTACACTTGATTATCCAAACGGCTTAAAATTGCTAAGGCACAGAATCCCCTCATGCTTTAAACGGGTCAGCTAGAAGTCACTTCCACTAGTGGTGCGGTCTGGGGCAGCGGCAGTTAGTTCATTCTGATGCTCAAACTCCCTCTTTTCACCCTTCCTCATCACTTGCGAAGGCTGGATGCAATGCATCAACTTGTCAGCTCTAAGAAAGCCTGTTAAGCAGACAGGGGTCACCTGCTGATACAGAGAATGGAAAGCAAGTGGGCCAAGGCTCTCTGGTCATTTTTTGGGAGAAGTCAGACAGCTCGGCTTTTGTAACAACCGCCCGTGCACAGGTTTTGGGCGATTACGAACAATATGACCACCTGTTGTGCTTACCGAATGTATCTCCGAATGCAAAGCAGACGTATGTATTGTCGGCGACGAACGCCCCATCAGGCAGTTTTCCGTCAGTTGAAAATCAGCTCCGCATTCCGTACATTTGCCAGAATGCTGTCAGGGAGAAACGGCGCGACTAAAAGTCATTGGAGTGCACCACTGGCGCTTATGGAAGATGGGAACAACTTTGCGTAAAGCCTTACCTCCATTCAGTAACCAAGCTCACGAAATGTTAACCTAACTTCAGACATGCGTTTTCAAGTAGGAAGGATTAAGTAAGTGGGCAGTTAATATTGACTATCATGCAGCGAAATTCTAATATATTTTCGGGTGCCATCTTTTGAAGGTACTTCCTTTCGGCCTCTTGACGTAATATCACAGGGTAAAAATAACTTTTTGAGTAGTATGCATTTTATTGATTTTTTTATGCCCTTATAAATTCAAATATATTTCGTATAACATGCACAAAAATATTTTCCTTGAACTCCTTTAGAGCCCGAGCTGCCGTTGCATTACTGTTTAGGATTTACAAACTATAATTTCCAGGGAATCAAATTATACATTCCTCTAAGCCATTAAGAAGATACTCTACAGTTCTCAAAAGTTTTTACGAATTTGAGCTATCGTTAAAACTTCATAAGGGGCATTACTAAACGGAAAAATACGATGGTATTTACAGTACAGTAGTCTTAAAAAACTGCATAATTATAAACTTACAAAAGAATGCCCCTTCTTCGAGAATACATTTTGAAGATCTGATTTGCAACCAAATGGGTACAAGAAAGAATATTTTTGTGCATGTTTTATGTGAAATATATTTAAGTTTATGATTATATAGATAATCACCGTCTTTTACTGGATGATATTATAGTAGGAGGCCAAAAATAAGTGCATTAACAAGCAAGCATTCTGGTGTGTCTGAAATATCTTTTAATTTTGCGGCACGATAGGTAATCTTTAAGCCACAGTTAAGTAATCCTTTCTAATCGAAAACGCATTTTCGAATTTTACTTCAGATTTCATGAGATCGGTAACTGGCGTTGAGCACTTTCATTAGTTTAGTTGTATTATGAAGATAAATTCCCTAGAAAACCCTAATAAGCTTGTGGTCGCGGGAACTTGGCGCATTCAGACCCTATCGGGAAATTGATCAGCTTATCCAGCATGCTGTAACGCCACAGAAAGACTATCCACCGTCCAGCTTATTAGCTGAATAATATCAACTCGTGGCTGCGTCTTCAGAAACATCTGGTATGACAGCGACCAGTCTTCTTCCCAAACTACGTAAAAATAGGCAGTGGGCTCCAACCTGCTGATCCTCTTAAAATGTTCGGGTCAACTAAGCGTGGCACATATTCCCGAATGTGGCCTTCTGACCACCGCTAAAGATTGATGAGGACCCGGGTCGCTGTATTGATTGGCAGATGCGAAATAAGCCATAAATGCAGAATTAAGACGAAAGCGACAATACTAGTGGTGCAATATAAGACGCATTCAGAACCATGACCCCCCATTACTCAATCATCAGTAGGGCCACAAGTCAGGGGAGGAAGACGCAGACATGCATCCACGAGAACCAATGGCGTCAGGAGTCTACACTCCATTGAAGTCGATTCCAGTCAACCACATGCAAAAGCATGTGGTGGGAAAGAAGAGGGGTGGGTGGGGGCTTGAGCGTGTGGTATTTCGGCTAGTTCATTTCCGATTGTTAAAAAACCATCTGTTTTATAATTTAAGGAATTTCGCTTTTGTGCTTGGCGTAAGTGCTGGTGGAAACAGGGTACAAGTGGTTCAAATAACCTCGCTGGCGAAATTAAAAACACAAAACAGAATATAACCATGTTTTGAGAAGTGATTAAATCTGGGTCGGTTGTCTTACATCTCCTAAACACGCACTCAAGGCCGTCTCCCAATTAGCAGGTAGAGCCAGCAAACGCGGAACGCTAAGTGACAGGAGACGTCGTGGATGAGTGAGACTTGACGGAGGAGCAAGGACATCAGCGCGTCGGAACAGAAGGTCTTTGGCAACAGCTAAGTTGGCCCGGAGGTCAGCAGTGGTCATTTCGATGGGATCATCCACAAGAATGTGACTGGTGGCTTTGCGCTTACCGCGACCTGCTCTTGGGGGAACGGGAGGCAGCAGTGAAGGTCTTAAATCGGTCAGGTGGAGAGGTGCGGGCCTGGTAACTTCCACTCGTCTGGGCAGCGGTTGCCTAAGAGTACAACGACAAAAGTTTTTGTATATCAGGAGCCATCCCAGAATGACTAAATTTCGATAGATTGGCTTTTCAAGCACGCAATTAGCGTATCAAGCAAAGATAGCTTTCAAGCAGGCTTTTTGAGTTGCTAAGTGGACGATATCGTCCTCATTTCAAGCAGAAAATGAACCCATAATTCCCCATGATTTCCGATTCCATCTTCCCAGG
Source organism: Schistocephalus solidus (assembly GCA_017591395.1). Lineage (NCBI taxonomy): Eukaryota > Metazoa > Platyhelminthes > Cestoda > Diphyllobothriidea > Diphyllobothriidae > Schistocephalus > Schistocephalus solidus. The sequence continues at coordinate 40,059 of WEDG01008613.1, read as the reverse complement.
CATCTGCCCCATGGTAGAAGAGGAGGAGGAGAGGGTAACAATAGCGTTTTTAGATGATTCTGTCCACCTAAAAGGTAACGAAACACCGAGGGAAAATGGATGCTTGCATCACATCTTAAGTTACCGAAGCAGTCTCCAGGTATCCCGCAGGGTGCAGCCGTGTGTGATCGTTCCATAAAAAAACGGTGGCACACGGGTATATTAGACCCCCTCCATGTATTGCGGGTGACATTGCGTTCAATTACAGGGTGGGTAAGGGTTAGTGTTAGGCTTACGGGGGTCAGTGCTATGAGGGTTAGGAGTTGGGTTGTGAGAGTAAGGGTTACGAGGGTCAGGGTTGAAGTTAACACACTGGAACAGGTACCCCGGAATTGAACGCAAAACTACCTAAAAAAATGGGATCCCGATTTTTGCGTCCGACCAAAACAATCAAAACACAAGAGGAAAACGAAAGACTGCATGACCAGCGGCGATTGAGGCCCGGCACACGGGTGCAATCAAGCGACCCTCGTCCGGTCTCCGCTCCGCGTGGAGCCAGTCAGGGAAAACGCGGATGAAGGCGAAAGCATCGAAGGTGAGAAGGCATCAACTTTATGGTACTTCCCCAGTCTGTCTTGGTTTAAAAAATAGGGAATGACAAAATTAGCAGAAGTGGAAATGAGGTGGGGACCACCAGTGACCAGAAAGATGCCTGGGCTGACAGTACAAGGTTGCAGTAGTATACATTGACCTCTTTTTCCAGAAGTAAAAACCACGCAAGTTTTTATGGTGGGAGTTTTGTCCACAAAAGATGTAAGCTCTTGCTTATTGAAGTCCAGCATCCATGCTAAACAAGGCCACGCAACGTGAAAAAATACCCAAGGGGGCATTTAGAGGGTTCGGATCCCGCAAAATAACAATCACCCGGATACCCGAACATTAAAATCACGTGAAGGACTGTCGAAATATGCACTCCGCGTTCTCTGGTGCCTGCCTGCTGACTTTTATTTCCATATCAGCTGACAGTTCAACGGTTGGAAGTGAAGTGGTCCACCGCTGTCCCGAGTGTGCGGTATTAACCGTCACTTTAATGTTTATGATTGGTGGAAATCATCTCATACTTGATACGTCATGGTCAACATATAAAATGAAGTAGGACGGTTCGAGACGATTTTGTGTGCAGTGACAGATAAGGCTAAATAGAGTGCCCGTGGATGTCACACGCCCTGGGTCCTAACTCACATGAATTAAACTTCACGGAGAGCCAGGATCTAACGTGAGCGTGGGCGCCTTAAGAAACCCTTAAGAAGACATTGCAGCCTGACCCTCAGTAAGACTCCTCAGCAAGACCGAGTTATCACGTCACTTGGCAAATAACCAGGCCCCCACTGCTGACGCGTCATGATAGTCAGTGTTGGAGTATTTGCAGTTAGGAAACTATGCGCCGTATCTGAGCCGGATAGAGCTCTCCCACCATTTCCCTATCATGCATTAATGGCCTTTCCGAGTCAATTTGACGTGGCGTAAGTCGCCGCCTAACGCGTGCTGCGGGCATGTAGTTAAATTGTCAAGGCCTCATGCGGACTGAGCGCAGCCAGGTTGCATGCGGCCGACAGCGGCTGGTAGAAGCACAAGCCCGCCCTGGATGACAAATGTGCACCTGCACGCGCAGCCCTACCACCTGGTCAACCACGTCGACAATGGAATAGGCACGAGCGCGCGGGATCTCATGTGCGACCCTGGATCATCGATTTTTTGATAAGACGGCCATGCTCTGGTAGCGGAGTGGACACCTGGCGGCGACGGTGCAGGCAATGGACGCAGGCTCGGCCCGATTTATGTACTGAGTAGTCGCACTGAGTACTCAGTATTCGCACAACAAGTGCAAACGGTAAAAGGTGACGGGGTTTAAAGCTCCAGTGTGTGCTCTTGATCAACGAGACTGCGCAAGTACATTGTTAACCAAGGGAATGACCACGCTACAGCATACATATTTGTCAAAAACAAAAATTTGCAGTCAATATAGTTTGCGATGAAACTCAGGATACATTTGCTTAAAAAACGACATGCTTCCCAATAGAAAGGATGTTTTGGTAAGGATTAAATAGGCGGCCCCCTAAACTGAAAACAGCAAAAGGATCGCACAGCCCAAGCAAGAAAGGTGGCCCTGCACCTAGGTCCAGGGGGGTAAATAATCCCGTGTCGTAACCCTATCACTAGCCCTAAAGTAAACCTGAACCGTAGCACTTATCTTAAACCTAACCCTGCCCTTCACTCTAGCTCCCCAGTTAACACACCGTAACCCCAACCTGCCTTAACCAACCACAAAACCTTTGTTCCTTTTTCCTTTGCGTTTGACGCAAAGACACCTATATTGCCGACAGGTCCTGTTCTCATGTCCTGTTTAGGGGGCCATATAAATCCTCGTTATCCATTTTATGTGACATTTGCAGAGTGAATATCGGGGAGCAGAATCCCCAAGTTAATTCATACTAGATAGCATACGGTTTTATGACTAACCATCTTTTAGCCGCGCGATAATCGTACTAGGGAAAAAATGCTACTTAAGCCGTGCGTAAGACTTTGAGTGATGTCCGTGGTTTCTATAAATTCGGTTCTATTTCCTGAAAGGAATACATAAATGTGCATTCTTGTGCTTACTTGGTAGGGGGTTAGGCTTTCGAGTAAGTTGTTTACCGAAACAAGGAATTACTTCTGTTTTCAAAAGACCCTAGCTATGACATATTTTGGATGCTGACCTGGCTCCATCAACACGCTTTCTAGAAACGAACAGCCGACTGCTATTTGCAGACAGTCATTGTGTCGGCCACGCGTTCGCAAAGTGTCAAAAAGTCAGGCTTAGCAACCCACTGTTAAAATCATTAATACAGTAAACAGAGTGGTACAAGAAGTTGGATTAGTGATGGTAATTCAAAACATTAAATAAGAACGGATAGAAAGACGGTGAGTTGGCAGGCCGTTAGAATGGAGATCCAGGGCCTGCGTATACTAGCGAGGAATCGGATAGGGAGCGATATGGCGCGGTATACCCGTCAAGATGACGGTGTTTGGTCTATCCGAAGGCAAAAGCTGCCACCAGTCCCTTCTACAATGATTGGGATGGAGTCTGGTGACTCGATGCGAGTCAAACTTTCTCAAGTTCCACCCACGCTCCCTTAATGGCGTGGAAGACGGCGATGCGGACGACGCTTGATAAGCACGCCAGCGGACGTTCGTGTACTTGGAGGGCCAGTGAGCTATGTAATCTGCGACGGACAGCTAGGCCTTTCTCTTTCAGGAAATAACATTGCGGTTTTTTATTTTAATTTCCTGACTTCATAGTCAATAGAAAAATCCTAATACCTTTAGAAAATTAAATAAAACTGGATACGATGCACAGGTAATTCAATTACGAGTGTTACGGGCATCACTACCGCATCAGACAACTGACCGGCTCGGTCGTCTGACTCTGCGGGTGAGGGAGAGAGGGAGGTCAACGGCTCAGCGCATTTTCCTCACTATAAACAATCTGACGCGCTTGAAACTATCACGGTGCGCTAAAAGCCGTGGTTTTGAAGGTTTCCAACTGACAGGATAACCCGGACCGTGTGGTCAGCCTAGTGTGTGCGTTTGTGCGCAGTGGATGAGTAGCGGACTGAGAATCAGGCTGCAATGGCTCATTCTTAATGCGGTTTGTATGCCACTCCCACTCAGTTGGGACCCGAGCCGCCCCTCCCTTATGTTCTAGTGTTCTTGTCTTCAGTTGGACCACAGTGCGTGGGCCTGCGCCCTCTCCCCTCTCCGGTCTTTTTGACTCTATCTTGACACCGGGCCCAGGTGAAGGGGTGGAACAGAGTGAGGTAGATGCTGTGAAAGTCTACTCTCACTATAATCCAGCGCAAGTCACTGTCCCTGCACCATCCTGCTGTGGCGCATACGGTGGACATCGTCGACAACGACGGTCGAACTATCGTTACGGGCAAAACGAACCAGATACTATTAATGTCTTCAAACACAGTTAACGGAAGGGATGGTTGAGCAATATTGGACCGAGGCTAGGAGATGAAAGACTCCAAAAGTCCTAAAAACATTTTGAAGCCTCACATAATCCACCCATACTCCTGTTTTCGACCTTATTTCCTTCAAAGAACCTAAGATTCTGCGTGCAGGACAAGATGTCCGAATGAGAAAGGCAACTTTTAGAGGAACTAATAGAGAGGCCTACAGCCTTTAAAATGTACCACCCCAAACTGTATTGACATCCAGAGAAAGACTAAATTGTCTCAAATTATGTTAACTTCTACTCCGGATACGTTTGATCCAGTTTTTTCGCTACGTATTAGGTAACTTCAACTAACTCTAACGACACATAACATTAAGAATTTTGGCCAAGAATACCTCAATTGATTGCTTCGCACGCTTACACTTCAAGCGTCTTGAAGTCTATTACAGCCGGACGAAGCTGAAAGCAAGAGTCAACAACATTAGCCTGCAAGGTGGTAGCAAAACTTTATCCAGACTTGAAACTTTTTGTCAATGCTACAAACGTTTACGACGCACCAGACATTACGTAAAAAAGCATGGAAACTGCGCAACGTTTTCGCTCACATGATAAAAAAAGAGGTCAGCTTTTGATATCGTAAGTAGAAAAACAGAACGGTTCAGAAAATGCAGACGCACCGCTTCGCAGACGAAGCCGCGCAAGGAGGGCGAAGCTGGGGTTCTGCGGTAGATGACCACGCCAGAGGCGTTCCGGCTGTTCCAGTGGGTGCTACCAGTAGCGAAGGTTGGTTTGGAATTTCAGTCATATCGGGAGGGAGGACGCCCACTTCCTCGTCAATTCGAGCTTTTTTGACGTAGGAAGGGGCCAAAGTTCCAACCTCTTCTGTTACTGGCTCTCTTTGCTCATTCTGAATCTAGGATATGGGGAATTTTTGATATAGTCCACAGCAAACAATTACCATAAATCAGAGAACGTAAACTACAGTTATGAGCCTGCAGCAAGTCAAAGAAGTTGGTTGTACAAGAGTTGGAGAAAATTCGCTTAGGACACTATGAACCCGAGTTTCACGCGCTTGTATAGGCGGCTCATAAATTAGGAAGAAAAACTCACAATTGAAAATGCACATGATTTTGCGGAGACCTGTTTTCCTGGCATCTAAGGTACTGTAAGAACGGTAGTTATTTTTTCCTAGTGTCCTTCTCCGACGGACACGAATAAATAAATCAAGTGTACGCAGGAAGGCAATAAGCAGAGTAATAAGTTTCATTCATCTTAACCATCACTCGATGGTGTACAAACGGATATGCTTTTAAAGAGGAATTTGAAATGAACGAAGTCTGTACCAGCAGTAAGCAAGGATTAGTAAATGAGTTACCATTATATGGTCAAATCAAGTGGAGTGGTTACCTCTAAGCTACTGTGGTTACCCCAAAGTTATGACAAACCAATGCTTAAATATTCATGTCAGAGATCTAGAATCGGAAGCCCATCGAACTGTTATTCACTTCTCTATATTAAAAAATGTTGGCCAGGCAACGACGTTATTTTGTAGCAGACAAAGGCTAGTGAACCGAGTCATACAGATTAGACGCAGCTTAAGCGCTGAGGAGCCGTTTATCATGTTCAACGCCAGAATCGCATTAGTAACCGAACAGCACAAAAACCTTTTTTCGAGATCGCGACCGTTCTAACAGAGCTTTGCAGTGGGTAGGGGCGGCTCGGGTTTTGTGCACGCCGAGGAAGGTCAGAGATGAAATTTTGCATGCACGCATAATAAACTCGCCCTTAAAGCGTCTTACCGCAGCCTGCAGAGCCTTCATGATACTTTTGGCACTGAAAACTCTCGATCAGCCTAGCTCCGTCCATGCTATTTTTATAATAGTCTTCCTGGGATATTTTTTTACTTTCTGTCTTTGTTTCGCCATAGCTGGAGCAGAAAATTAATCTGAACGACTATAAAGACCTGCTCCCGGTTAACTATATCGAAAGATTGTGAAAAAAGGTAAGGAATAATCACAAATGAAGGAGGGATGATGATGATGAGGAGGAGGAGGATGCGTCCGAGTACTTTCAAGCAAACAGAGAGTTTATTTCGCACGTAGATAAGGGTGCAAGGTAACTGTCAGGCATTTGTTAAACAACAATGCTCTTCGGTCGACTACGTTTCATCTTCACAAACACCAGTTCCAGTATATCGAAGAGGAGCATCTTCCTGCGATCGAGACTTCCACCCAAGTGGTTCTCTCACAATATATGCTTGAATCATAAGACGATAAAAACAAAACGACGTAAAAAATGAACAAATTAGATGTATGAAGTTCAGGAACTTGCCTCACAAGTTGTGCCCAACGGCCCTCCGGACGGTTGTACAACAACTCTATGCAGAAAGGATATATATGAACGTAAGTGGCTGGAACATGTTGCGGATAACAGTAATTCCGCATGTAAGTAAAATCATTAATTGACGTCAGAAATATGCGACTGGCAATGAATATGCCATGGACTACCCGAAATCTCGTCTAGGGCTCGTTTTTAGTCAAAATAACATAAAAGATCGCTGCAACAGATGTGACAGCGCACCGCAACTAATAAAATATGCCAGCTGGAAACCCCTGTTTCTATAAGGCGTGCCCTGAATGTTTGCGATTTCCTAAGGGCAATTAAGGGAATATGCAGTTTTAGATGGACTGCTGTAATTTTCCGTCCTCAACATATCGGACTAACAGTCGAGCTTTTACGTCCTTTGGATTGATCTGGCAGCCCACGGGTCGTATCCGATAGAATCAAATACTCGATTAGAGAGATGACTAGAGAGGAAGGAACCGGTCTCCGCTATCACGAGATCCTGTCATCATAGCCCCACGCAGGTTCGTAAACTCCAAATCATACTGAGAAAGTGAGTTAGTATGAGAATAACCTACCCCCAAAAGTAGGGTTGATGCGCACTTAATTGTTGCCCTGAGTGTATGGCAGACAGCAGATAAGTCTAGTGGAGACTAAGGAATGAACTTCTCTAGAAAAAAACTAAGCGTATTGATGAAACTGAGCTGAAGGGACCTCGGGTCTAAGTAAAAGGTAATCGCTTCTTTACTATGCGATGTCACACGACGTTTATTAGGGCAAGGCCGAAGGAGACTTCTAGTGATCATTTAAAGATACGTCATAGGTAACCGACCGTAAGACTGGCTGGATATGAGGGGCCGACTGAAAATACCGGTCCTTTCTTTCCACTTCCTAGACAAGCATGAAGGTTTGGCTGTTAGTAGTGTCCAGATGTCATTCTACATCAAAGCTCCAACCTTCGGTACGGTCATCCTTCAGCAGCCTTCAATACAAACAGTTATGCCTGTTTTGTTTAATTTCCGAGGAAATTAATATGCAAACTTGGAACGCACCTCTCCAGGCTTCGTCCGCAAGTTTACCGCGTTACGACTGCGCATAGGGCCCGTGAACAACGTTTAAATGGGTAGTTAATCATACTATTTGAGATCAGAGCGGCTTGGGCGCGATCCCGGAAACGTGCCCAATATATATATATATTAGTCCTAATGTAGAGACAGGGACCGCTGGAAGTTTTTGGCACCGTATGAGCATGAACTAAGAGAAAATGGGGTCTTAAAGCGCTTACTCTGTGACTTCAATCGCTTTTTCAGAGTGTTCCTTTGACGTATTTTGGGGGTTAAATTGAAGCAAAAACTCCAAAGGATCGGCCCCCATCATTTCTTTCTTCAAGCTTGAGAGAAAAAATAAAATAATGCATTCTTCAAAATGGCATCAAAATTCTCAGAAAGAATAGGATGTGTCGTCAATTCAAATGAACCAAAGGGCACATTTGCCTCCGATGCACTCCATCTTCATCATCGAATAATAATCCGAACAGAAGGAACTAACCTTTGGGGTACCTCCAACGCTGAATACCCTTTTTCCATGTCCAAGTCTACTTCTGTCGGCACCACCGGCACCACTGGTTCGGTCAAAGCAGGCCTAAATTCATTAAGATACCGCGTTACTCCATAAAATATAAAAAAGGGTTCTTGAAACGATTTATGGCAATTGGAGTTGCTGAACAAGTTGATAATTTCAAATGGTAGCAGATGAAGATGTTATTCCCAACTAAACGTCTTTAAGAAGTCGAGGTTAACGAACGTATGCTTCCGATTATTCATCATCGGGCCTCTACAAATAACATATATATATATATATATATATATATATATATATATATATATATATATATATATATGTTAATGTGGAACCGACAAAGACAAGGGAGACCGGAATGGCCATTTCTGGCTTATTAGCCGTCATCAGCCAGTCATACCCAATCCCAAGTGTGGCACACCTGGGATTCGAACCCGCGACCTTTGGTATTTGAGTCGAACGCTCTACCATTGAGCCACGGGCTCGTTGCTTTGTCGGTTGCGATCGGGAATATGATGATAGTGTGTGGCTCACCGATCTGCTTAAGGAACATTTATGTTCTGTTGTGCCCTGGAACTCAGACTAGAGTACTCACAGGCAGTCGCATAGCGACATGTAGCATATGTTGTTAATGTGGAACCGACAAAGACAAGGGAGACCGGAATGGCCATTTCTGGCTTATTAGCCGTCATCAGCCAGTCATACCCAATCCCAAGTGTGGCACACCTGGGATTCGAACCCGCGACCTTTGGTATTTGAGTCGAACGCTCTACCATTGAGCCACGGGTTCGTTGCTTTGTCGGTTGCGATCGGGAATATGATGATAGTGTGTGGCTCACCGATCTGCTTAAGGAACATTTATGTTCCGTTGTGCCCTGGAACTCAGACTAGAGTACTCACAGGCAGTCGCATAGCGACATGTAGCATATGTTGTTAATGTGGAATCCCAGGTGTGCTAAACTTGGGATTGGGTATGACTGGCTGATGACGGCTAATAAGCCAGAAATGGCCATTCCGGTCTCCCTTGTCTTTGTCGGTTCCCTATTAACAACATATGCTACATGTCGCTATGCGACTGCCTGTGAGTACTCTATTCTGAGTTCCAGGGGCACAACGGAACATAAAATGTTCCTTAAGCAGATCGGTGAGCCACACACTATCATCATATTTCACCGATCAAAGCGACAGAACCGTAGCATCGTGGCTCAATGGTAGAGCGTTCGACTCAAATACTATCGAGGTCGAAAATAGATTTGCACACTGAGGTAGACTATGACGGCTAATAAGCCAGAAATGGCCATTCCAGTCTCTGTCTTTGTCGGTTCCACATTAACAACATATGCTGCTATCGCTATGCGACTGCCTGTGAGTACTCTAGTCTGAGTTCCAGGGCACAACGGAACATAAATGTTCTTAAGCAGATCGGTACTTACCACTATCATCATATTCCCGATCGCAACTGACAAAGCAACAGGCCATGACTCAATGGTAGAGCGTTCGACTCAAATACCAAAGGTCGCGGGTTCGAATCCCAGGTGTGCCACTTGGGATTGGGTATGACTGATGACGGCTAATAAGCCAGAACCATTCCCTTTGTCTTTGTCGGTTCCACATTAACAACATATGCTACATGTCGCTATCTGACTGCCTGTGAGTACTCTAGTCTGAGTTCCAGGGCACAACGGAACATAAATGTTCCTTAAGCAGATCGGTGAGCCACACACTATCATATATATATATATATATATATATATATATAATAAGGGCGTTCAGAGTTCAGAGATTATAGTCCTATATGGGGGAGGGATGGGGAAGGGAGGGGGAAGGTGCACGACATTTATCTATGTTACTGCTTCGCCGCTGTGACGTGACGTGAGAACGCAGATAATGAGTTTGCTTGTGCAGCTCGAGTGCAATTGTTGCTCATTTGGTTGACAGCGGTCACTGGGTAGACGTCAACTAAGCTTTCCGAGTAATCTATAAAGTGCCGACAAAATACCCCAAGTTCCTGCGTCAGCGGATACTTTCGACGGCAGAGGCAGTGGCCGTACGGTTGACCAACCCAACTTTGTGCTCGCAAAAAGTGTTTGTGGCAGTTCGACCGTCGATTTCGACGAGGTCCACCGTATGCCCCACACCAGGTGGTGCAGGGACGGTGACTTGCACGTGAATTAGTTTAAAGTGATATTAGCCTTAAGCTGCAGCTACCGTACTCTCTCCTCCTCCCCCACCTGAGCCCGGTGTCAAGAGAGAGTCAAGACGACCGGAGATAGGAGAGGGCGCATGTGGCTGGCGCGGCCGGAGCCGCCCCTGGGCGTGCCAACACACCTGGCTCGGATCCCACGGAGTGGGAGTGCCATAATGGCCACATTAAGAAGGAGCCATTGCAACCTGACTTTCAGTCCGCCAGTCAGCCACTCCACACAAAACACATTAGGCTGACCACGCGGTCCGAGTTATCCCGTCAGTTAGCAACCTTCCAAGCCACGGCCTTTAGCGCACCGTTATAGATTCAAGCGCGTCAGATTGTTTATAGTGAGGAAAATACGCTGAGCTCTCGACCTCACCCTCTCCCCCACCCCCACAATCAGACCACTGTCCGAGCCGGTCAGTTGTCTGATGCGGAAGTGGGCGCAGCTGCTGGTGACCTCGTCTACGTGTACTACGTACACGACCTAGCCCCCCAAACACAAGCACCAGGATTTCACACAGCAGGGGGTTGAACGGCTTACATCTCACATGTGTGAGGTAGCCAGAGGTCACGTTAAGAAGGAGCCATCGCAGCCTGACTCTCAGACCACCAGTCAGCCACTCCACACAACACACATTGGACTAACTGCGAGGTCTGAGTGTAATTATCAGTTGGCAACCTTGTAACCGCGCCGATTAACGGTACCGCACACGCTTCTCCTCCCCCACCTGAGCCCGGTCTCACGACACAGGCAAGAAGACCGGAGATGAGAGAGGTCGCAGGTGGCTGGCGGGGCCGGAGCCGACCCTGGGCGTACCACCACACCTGGCTCGGATCCCACGGAGTGGGAGTGCCATAAAGGCAACATTAAGGAGCCATTGCAGCCTGACTCTCAGTCCGCCAGTCAGCCACTCCACACAAAACACACATTTGGCTGACCACGCGGTCCGAGTTATCCCGTCAGTTGGAAACCTTCCAAGCCACGGCTTTTAGCGCACCGTGATAGTTTCAAGCGCGTCAGATTGTTTATAGTGAGGAACATGCGCTGAGCTGTCAACCTCACTCTCACCCCCACCCCCACCATCAGATACTGCCCGAGCCGGTCAGTTGCCTGATGTGGGAGTGGGCGCATTGGCTGACGGATCGGCGTACCCATCTTCGCGCGCCACAGCACGACCTGGCCCCCATAACGCACACACCAAGATTCAAAAATTCAGTGGATATGGAGCAGCCATCGTCGTCTGACTCCCAGTCCACTGGTCAGCAACTCGATACACACAGCACATACACTGAGCCGACGGCGTGGTCTGGTGAACGCGTCAGATTGGCAGACTTCCCAGCCACGGTTTCTAGGAAACCGTGATATACTCTGGTAAATGGTGATTGTGAGGGTGTTGTCGATGTATTGCTGCAGGTAGTGTGCGCTGATGTAGCTTAGCCTCCGGTGGTTTACCAGAGGTTGTCGTGGAGCCGCATGTGTCCTAATAAGCCCATGCGGTGTGTAAATGTGCGGGAGCAGTGAAGGCAGTGAAGGCGGGCGCGTTGACTGTATTTCGGAGCCCCAGGCACTGGTTCACCAGCCTCCGTGCGATGGATTCGCAGGTGACCGACCAGGCCGATGCTTGAGTTGAAGTTGCGGGCGCAGTGTGGGCAGGAGAAATCGGTAGAGGCTGGGGGGATGTCATTCATGGTAGTGGGGGTGGCAGAGGCGCTAAGAATGGCAGGAGCGGAAGGTGTGTATGGCGTATCGGTGTTGTCAGCATTGTGGTGAATTCCGCTGTCATGGATGCGCATGTGACCGAATAGGCCCATGCGATGAGTGAATGCGCGAGGACAGTGAAGGCAGTGGAGGCGACGATCCCTTCTGTGTGATGGTGCTCCAGGCACTGGCTCACCGGTCTCTGTACGATGTATTCGCAAGTGACCGATCAGGCCGATGCGTGAGGTGAATGTGCGGTCACATTGAGTACAGCTTAGGAGAGATTCCCTATCGCTGATGGTGGTGGTGGTGGTGATAGTGAAGGCGAAGACGGTGGTGATTGCGGTGGTGGGGGTAACAGGTGGAGTAGATTGATGTGGTCTCTATGATGGTGGGAGTAATGGGATTGATGCCAGGAGTGAGGGTGGGGGAGTCAGAAGGAGGGTTGGCAGAATTTGACGTAGAAATTGGAATTGTCGGATTGTTGGTGCATTGCATCCGACGATGCGTTGAAGATGCGTTGACAGCGCGGTTATGTTGGCAGGGCCTGGGCATTGGCGGTGTTGGTCCAGGGCGCTGGTGACTTTCGTGCCGCTCTTTTGGCCTTGCCGGTGGCGATCCGGTTGGCCTCGTAGATTGCTGAACCAGTCTTCACTGATCTTCTCCATGCCGGTCTATCCTGGGTGAGGTCCTCCCAGGTCACCGAGTTGATTTGCAGTTGCTTCAGCGATTTCTTCAAAGTGTCCGTGTTGCGTCGTTTTTGACCTCCCTGCCGGCGAGAACCCGTAGCGACATCTCCGTAGAAAAGTCGTTTGGGTAGTCGCTCGTCGTCCATTCTTACCAGGTGGTCGCTCCATCGCAGTTGCACTTGCCTCAGCATGGCATGGATGCTGAGGATACCGGTCCGCTCCAGGACTTCCGTGCCCGGGATCCTGTCTTGCCATCTCAGCTTCAGTATTCTGCGGAGAAAGCTGAGATGAAAGAGACTCAGCTTCCTGGCTTGGTTCGAGTAGACGGTCCAGGTTTCCGCTCCGTAAAGGAGTGTCGTCAAGACGACGGCCTTGTACATCTTCAGTTTGGTGTTTAGGTGAATACCGTGGCGATTCCACACGGAGGCCTACAGCCGGCCTAAGGCCTGACTAGCTTTGGAGATCCGTTGGGCAACCTCGTCATCGATTCTCGTGTTGCGCGACATCGTGCTTCCTGGATAAGCAAAGGTTTCAAGGTTTTTGAGTTGAGCACCGTTGACATTGATTCGAGGAGCATTGTATTCCGCGCTGGGTGGCGGCTGGTGCATGACAACCGTTTTGGCTGTACTGATTGTTAATCCAAAATCGGCGCAGCCTTCGGCGAAGAGATCCATGCTCCTTTGCATGTCCTCCTCCGTCACGGTATAAAGGGCGCAGTCGTCCGCGAAGAGCAAGTCATGGACTGTAGTCGTAGACACGTGCGTTGGAGCCTGCATACGCCGACTGTTGAGAAGGTGCCCGTCAGTTCTGTAGGCGATGCGGATACCAGGCTGCTCATCACGGTAGGCGTCCATCAGCATAGCCGAGAACATGAGACTGAAGAGGGTGGGGACCAGTACGCAGCCCTGCTTCACTCCGTTGGTCACTGCGAATGCTTCGGATACCGTCCCGTTGTCAGTGACGTGCACCGTCATCCCGTCATGAAGCTGACGCACCATGTGCGTGAACCGCTCAGGACAACCAAATTTCTGCATGACTTTCCACAGTCCGTCACGATTCACCGTGTCAAAGGCTTTCATTAGATCCACGAAGGTAGTGTATAGGTGAGTTCGCATCTCCTGACACTTCTCTTGTAGCTGGCGGGCGGCAAAGATCATATCGGTTGTTCCGCGGTGTCAGTGGAAGCCACATTGGCTTTCCGGGAGCAGGCCCTGCTCTAGGTGACCGTTCAAACGATTGAGAAGGATACGGGCGAAAATCTTCCCGGCGATGTTGAGCAACGAGATGCCTCTGTGATTATCACATAGTTGCCGGTTCCCCTTCCGTTTGTAGAGATGGACGATGGTCGCGTCTTTGAAATCCAGAGGAACTTGTCCTTGGCACCACATCTCCTGGAAGAGTGTTGTGAGTTCTGCCATCAGCCGGGGCCTTCCGTGCTTGAAGACTTCCGGTGGGATTGCGTCGGATCCCGGTGCTTTACCGCTGGAAATCTGCTGCACGGCCCGGATGGTTTCTGGTAGGGAAGGCAGCAGATCCAGGTCATTGTTCGTGTCCACTTGAGGGAGCGGTCAATGGCAGCATCGGAGATGGCTGATGAGCAATTAAGGACATTTCTGAAGTGCTCAGCCCAGCGCTTCAGAATTTGCGATTTCTCTGTCAGCAGTGTTGTGCCGTCAGAGCTGAGCAGCGGTGCGGACCCCTTGATACACGGGCCGTAGGTGGCCTTGATGGCTTTGAAAAAGTTTTTCATTTCATTGCGGGCCGCATACCCCTGGATTTCCTCAGCCTTTCGGATCATCCAGGCATCCTGCATCTCCCGCAGCCGTTGCTGAACAAGGCACCGGCATCTGAAAAAGGCTGCTTTGGTGGCGTCAGTCCGAAGGTCCATGTAGGCTTTGTGTAGTTCATTCTTCTCCGCGAGTAAGTTGCTGATGTCGGCGTCATTGTCGTCAAACCAGTCCTGGTGTCGACGGCGTGCGCGTCCGAGGACATCGAGGGTGGTGGACTCGATGACATTTCGCAGTTGACACCATCGTGTCTCCACGGTAGCGTTATAATCTGGAGCATGTGGGTCCTCCAGTTTCTCGGTTATTTTGTTGCTGAAATCAAAACAGTGAGCAGGCAAATTTAAAAAAAAGAATATTTAACTTACATGGCGGCCTCTTACCTTGGGGCCTTCGTCGGGGTTGCAGTCGGCGCCTCATCTGAGAGATGACGAGACGGTGATCTGTCCAACCATCGGCATCGCGGATCGCCTTGGTTACCAGCACGTCCTGTCCATCTCGCCTCCGGACGAGAACATAGTCCAGCAGATGCCAGTGCCGCGACCGAGGGTGCATCCACGGTGTTCCACACACGTGCGCAGAAGAAGGAGGCCGTTATCGTTAGAGCTACCGAGACCGTAGGGAACCAGCACTCCCTGCCAGGCAGCGTGGTCCATCCCGACGCGGGCATTGAAGTCACCAAGGACAATTAACTTGTCCTCTTTCGGCACAGTCGCCAGCAAGGCGTGCAGGTACTCGAAGAATTTGTCCTTCGCCGCATCAGAGCTCGTCATTTGAGGGAGCGTAGGCGCTGATGATGGTGGCGAACTGGCCTCCCACAAGAGGCAGGCGGAGGCTCATCAGGCGATCATTGATACCCTGCGGCAGACAGTGCAGACGTCCCACAATGTAGTTCCGGATGGCAAAGGCAAAACCAGCGTCGCGTCGCTCTGCCTTTGGCCGGCCGCTCCAGAAGAAGGTGTAGCCGGCACCCACCTCCTCCAGCTGACCCTGCTCCGAGAATCAGGTCCCGCTGAGAGCAGCAATGTCCACCTTGTAGCGCGCCAGTTCCCGAGCAACTAGCGCCGTCCTTCGTTCCGGCCGGTTGCTCCTAGGATTGTCTAAAAGGGAACTAACATTCCAAGCTGCTAGTGTGAGTGGACTCACCCGTGCAGCCTGGATAGTATGGCGAGGGGGATGGGGCCGGGGGTATTGTTGTTTGTTTGAGTTTTACGACCGCATATTTTGCGATCTTCGAGCCGCGGCCGGCTGCAGAAGACGTGATAACCAGCATTTCTTTAGGGCACCTTTTCTAGCCTTTTCCTCCGCGAGGAGGCAAGCAGTGCTGTCCCTAAATAGGGCTGCTCGGATATCCCAGACGGCTGCCGAACTCCACTATGGGTTACGGTTTTGTTTTTAGTGGGAGAACGACTCGAGTTAGCCTGGGCCGCCTACGGGTTGCTGTCGCCCGCACCGTAGGACTTTTTGAGAGGGGGAGGTGGGAAGTTCGGGAGTCAGACATACCGGGTGTGGAGGCACACACAAAACCGGAGACCCTCATCTGGTTTAGCCCGTCGGTCGTGACGGTTGCCCGGGGTGTGGCCGCTGGGAAGAACCCAACTTCGAGGAGCCACAGGTGAGAATTGGGTACCAGTTAGAGGCGGCCACAGGAGCATTCACTACCTGTACGAGACAAATGGAGCGACCAAATGCTATCTGTGTGGTGCTACCCCTAACTAGTACCCCTACACCCCACGCAAAAAGCGTTTGTAGTGGCCTTAAGGCTCCTTTGGCTGAAAACAAACTCAGCATCTGCGTTCCCACCTCTTGCCACATCACGTCACAGCGACGAAGCAGTAACATATATAATTGTCGTACATCTTTCTCCGCCCCTCCCCATCCCCCACCCATATCGGGTTAGACTATAAACCCTGACCTGTGAACGCTATCAACCCTCTCTCACCCATACTTACCTTTGTTACTCTACCGTCTCTTATATTAAAGGCCTTATGTTGAATAATCGAAAGCGTACGTTCGCCAAATTAGACTACTCAAATGCTTACATGGCTTACAGTGATGAACTTAAACGTCTTTACCTAAGTGTTTTATTTTTTGTCTGATTAGGGGAATAAGTACTGAGATCCCGGCAATGATTCAATGTTCAGATACCACACAGTGCTGAAGTCACCGGGGGAAGTTACGCGATATCACTGAAAGTTCGTTAAACAAAGATCATTTTACTTTCATCGGTCATAAAATATTCTGATCAGGGCAGCTAAGAACGCTACGTATGTGCCTGACACTTCAAATTGATACATGGAAATAAACGTGTAACAGTAAAACGAAAAGTCGATTGGCAACTTGAGCAGTTGAGCATATGCCAGAATCGTCTGTAGATTGCAATATAAAACATTGGCAAGACACTTGATAGACCCTAGACGTTCTATTAAGCAGATGGTATTTTGAGAACTTATTCATGATCCTATACCTCAGAATTTAAATGACCTGGAAACAATTTGAATTTCGATTATTGAGCCTGACTTGTCCATAAAGCACAACCAGCATGATAATTCCGACTGGTTAACTTCAGGCCCTCTCTTCCCAATCATACTATTTTAAACCGTTGCTTCCTACCCGCACTTGACTAAATTCCTTTTTATGGAATGTTAACTCTGTTTACTCTAACCGCGGACCATTTATTTTCTGTTGGATTGTCGTAAGAGATGTCTAGCCTGGTCGAGATGGATGAGGGCAATCCTGACGTTAACAAAATCCCGTCTTATTTCTTAGGCCTTGTCAGGTTTTTGCCCCGTCATTCGGGGCGTACATTCCAAGGTTTCTTTAGAACCGTTGGAGACGTTTAAAGTTGCGGCAAGTCTAAATCAATTGGTAATACTAGCTGTGAAACGATGAAAGAACGGACTATAACATTGTTTCCTTTTTACCAGATAGAGAACTATTTTGGGCGAACAGCATAAGAAATTTTACGTCGCTAATGTGCCAGGTGTGGGGCAAAAAAAGATATGTACTAATGAAACTTTTATGATGCCTCTCAGAGAATGGCGTCACAGGGACTGAACTTTTGCAGCCCGAAGACAATGGGTAACAAAACGTCTTGCGGTTTTGGGGAGATAAAAAGTTAAACTAGAAAGGAAGTTTAGAACAAAACACTGGCTAAAAATATCAGACATACGGCAGCTACCCAAGTTTAATCACATATTCAAGAAGGAGAACTCAGTGACATAGAAGCAATTTGAAGCCGGTAGTCTACGTGAGGCTTTTGTGATTTTAATTTTTATATCTGTCTAGTTAAAAAAGGTCTGGGCATGGAAGCGTACCCGCGATAAGCTTTATTTAGCGATATAGCCCACATGTGGGTTGGCTGAAGTCTAATTGAGAGGTACGGAGGATAAACAGTCCAACAAATCAGGTGAGGCCCATTTAACCGAAATGCTATAGCATTGGACTCGCCAGATTTTTGTCTTCTAATGATGGTCCAAAACATTGGTTTGCAACATTTAAATATAATTATTTTCCCGCCAACATAGTCGTAATGCTCTAAATAGGTTATCAGCAATCAAATTAAAACTGTTGCCGAACGTTTAAATTGTCATATTTCACACACTGCGTCTTGTATAAATAATTTTATGTCACATTATATTTAACGGAATTATGGCACGGTTAAAAATACTTAACTGTTTCATAGAAAGTAAAAGGTCCCGGATAAAAATGTCAAGAATAACGTATGTGCCTCTGGAATATAAAGTATTCATAGTTAACTAGTGAACACAGCGTCTAACCAACTAACCTAGTCGGTACTCCAGATTGTAACACCTGTTCTCCAGCGTCCAGATTTTCTCGTGTACACTCAGCAACACAATTTCTAAAGCAAAAATTAATTCATAAACAAAAACGTCAAAAAAAGGCTTCTACAAAGAGGTGAAACAGATCAAGGGTCAATATCGAACCAGTTAAAATTTATTAAAGGCTCTTTACACCGATAACCCTGCTGATAAATTTTGTTAACGTATACTTTATGACAAGCGTCGATTTGGCTTCGAACAAAGGCATTGAACATCCTGTTAACATAACGTAGAGTTGAAGTCACTTATTCTGCGATTTAAAAATCTCCGTACGTATTAATAATCAGTCTTATTTACATCGCACGCAGGAAGTGTCAATTATTTGGTCACGTATCAAGATCCAGCCAGCTAGCAGCCACCTAAAACCCGAGTAATAACATCCAACAACTGCCTAAACGGGTAGACTGGCGTGATTCCACTATGAACACTAAATGCTTGTGCAGAAATGGACCAGTGGGCCTACGAAGTCTAAGGATCCCACTCCATCGGGTAGTACAAACTTACATTTTACGATCCTCTAGTACGTGTTCCAATAGGCCGTGTTTGTAATCATTTTGCTCACATCCAAATAGGTCGGTCAAGAATTCCGTTCTAAAATCCTCTCCAAAAGTGCATTCATTGGCAGGGTACTAAAACATCGTAATTTAAATTATATCTACTTTGGGGGTCAGGTGAATTTCATTCAGTGTAATATCCTCGACCCTAGCTTGAAGAGAAAACGAATCTTCAAAGTTTTTTCTTGTCTTCCAGGTAAAAATGGCAATCACTGACTTACAATTTCCCAATCAAGCTGTGATTGACAAAGAGCGCCGGGATATTCAAGGGAGCCAAAGTCATCATGAGACTGCAGGGGAATTTCAATATCCATCATATCGGGCTTCTTTTGTTGTAAAAGACTACGAAAAAATACAGCATGTGTTTTGAATAAAATGGAGTGGAAATTTAAACATTAACTTCAACGGGGTAAAGTTTGGTGGTCAACAATAGGAAAAGAATCCCCATAAACAGGCTTTATTCTTCCAACAGGGAACGAAAAAGTCGGAAATTCTCTAATAAAATGTCGATAAGATACTTTAGCAGCAACTATGGAGCGGTGCAAGCAGAGCAACAAAGGGATGCAGAATCTTGCCAGGAACTCGAAACAAAGTTTACCGCGAATCGTCTATTTGAGTCACCTGTGGTCGAAAAACCACAAGCGAACGAGAGTATAAATCTTGGGCGTCTCCTATTTTTTTTTCGAAACAATACAAATAGTGTGAAGTTAACAGGGTCAATGATAATCGCGTGTACGATGGGGAGAAAATACAATATAAGGAAACCTACGTAAAATCAGTCTAATTTTCTCACAGAACACTCGGCACATTCCAAAAGCAAGTTGGGCCGACAGATAAAGCGAAAGTTTTGTTTTCTTTGCACCCGCGATGTATGCCATAAGTTCAACGCTGTCAAATTAAAACGGATTTCGGTGACATACCAGGAGCTCTCGATATCGAAAGAAATAATGTCACGCTTGGTGATGAATTTTGTGCCACGGGTAGCTGCCAACCTTGAGAAATTAATACGAATTCCAGCAAAATTACCATAAAATTCCAAACTTGCCTCGACGAAGAGACAAAAGCTCGCGGGAATAGAACATAGCCAAGACCTTCAACTGCAGTGCCCGCGGAAATCCTATCTATTCACATTTTTAAGGCAGTAAAACAAGCTACGTTATGGAAAATTAGAGATAAGACAAATAAATTTGAAAAAAACATATTTGTGATCAATATTTTGTCCTTTTAAACAGCCTTTAAGTAGTCAGATTGAAGATAACCTCAGAAACACCGAACATCAGATAGCTGGAAAGCTTTAAAAGGAACCTTGACAGTTTTATGTTCCAAAATGAACCGGATCCATGAGGAATTTAACCTTAACCTCGAGACTCACGCCCCACTTGTTATATTTTATGATCGCTTTTGAACTTTTGCAACCCACATGGTTTCTTTGTGTACCGCACTTAATGTCACGTACTCAAATTCCTATGCATATTTCCCTAAATAAATTGAATTGAATTGAGCTTAGAGACGGAGATAATTACAATGGTTTTCAAATGGTTGCAGAAACTATCAAAATTCTGGGACAGAAAGGTGATGTAGCTTTAATCCAAAAGACCCTTGATTTTCTTAGTGGACTGCAAGATGTGTAAAGATCCCAGTTGCTCTTAAGCGATCAGATTTTTCCCTGGCAATTCATCCACCTGCGCAAACTGAATCGATCGATTAACTATTAATTCTTGTTTTGGTTTAGTCAAGTGCTATTGGTAGGAAGTTATAAACAGGCCACTGTCCGAATGGACAATATTTTCTTTTCTCTGCTTCTACAATTGAACGGAACTTTTGTTCGTTACATGTTCCGCCACAACTCATATATTGCTCCTCGGCCTGACGCCATTTGGCGTGAATGCATGCAATTTGAGAGTAACAAACTCAAGCTGATTAGGCAAAATTGAAATCTAAGCGCTTATACATAATAGTCTGGCAATGTGACAAATTGCCACGCTACAACAGCAGCGCAGATACAGAATCAAGGCCACACTACAGTTCGACCGTCCTAGTCCGACGATGTCCACCGTATGCTCCATGGGATAAGTGGAGCAGGGACGGTGGCTTGCGCGTGATTTAGTTTAAATTGATAGAAGAATTGCGCTGCATCTACCGCACTCTCTCCTCCTCCCCCACCTGAGCCCAGTGTCAAGACAGAGTCAAGAAGACCGGAGGCAGGAGAGGACGCAGGTGGCTGACGCGGTTGGGTCTTTAAGTCCTAGCCGCCCCTAGGCGTGCCACCACACCTCCATGTTCGGCATTTGTTATGGGAGCGCATCCCGAATAATGCCTGCCATGCCCTTAATGTGGCCCCCGTGTTGGTCCAACGCATCTACAACGTGGCCCGTTTAGGGGGCACAAAGTACAAACACTGCGTTTTACACACCAGCAAAGAGAATGAAAGGTCAAAATTACTTCTGGAATTGAGAACGTGATTGCATAGTGGGGCGACTAACAAAGTGATCTACAACGATCCGATAGAACATCGCCCTCCCCTCATTCGTTGAACGGAACCAAATCGAATGGGGTCAAAATAGGTTCCGTTAATGGAGGATCAGGCTGCACCGAAATGAAACATCATAAAATACGTATACAACTCACATTTCTTTACACTAATGGACAGAGAATACCGTTTACTTCAGATCAGTGTATTTGAGGGAAATAGGCTTACGCCTTTGAACTCCCTATTTGTCAAAAAATATCGCAAAACTTAGACGCAATAGGCAGAAGTTACAGTCAAGTGCATGCAGACTGAGTTCCGTAGTACACGGGTAATTTAAAGGTTAAAAAGTCACGTAGTCTTTGTGGTGCAGCAACATATGCACATGATTGTCTGTTCTTCAATTAAGGACTTGGGCTTCAACTACACCAATACATTAGATCTTTCGCCTCATGCCGATAGAATTGCGGCCAAAGCTGCTCCGATTTGCGGCTTAATTTCGTATAATTTCTACCTTACTGAAATTAAGATACGACATTATCGTATGTTTGTACTTCCCGTTCTTGAATTTTGCTGTCCTTTCTTTGGTTTAATGAACGAATCTTGTCATTCAAAAATTTAAAATGTCCAAATACATTTCATAAAAACTCCTATTTCTGACTCTTTCAACTACTTCCTACTCAACAAGATGCAAGCTGACGAAGCTTAAATTTCTTTGGGTCAGGAGACTTGAAGCAGGCATTTGTCTCCTTTCCGACTAAATAATAGTTCAACTTTTCCCATGCTTTCTGTCATTATCCTTGTTAGTATTCCTTATAACCTATGGAATCCTGCACTTATCATACTTCCCTCTGCATCCTCCACGTGATAACGCTCTCTATTATTTGCTTCTAGGTAAAGCTTTCTTTGGAATAACTTGCCAATTGAAATTAGGTTGTTAACTAGTCTGTCTGCATTCAAGCGAAGACTACACATTTATCTTAACAATGATTCTGTGAACCTTTTATTTTCCTCATCTTTTCCCGGTAGCTTTTCCATGACTCGGAGAAAGGACAATCGGGAATTTAAGTGACCCTCTTGAAACTATTAATGTCTACCTCGAGTCCCCCATTAACCGTGATGTCTCCTTATATCACCAGTCATCCAAACGATGAAGTCATTCGGACGTCCAAATTCAGTGGTCCACAGTCTAAAATGCTGACGTTTCGTTGGATACTAACCAACATCATAATTTAATCCTGGATCCTATGATGCTGAGGACTTAATTTCATTGATGCATTTTCGTGGAATTTCGTTTCATACGCCTAAGTGATCAAGAATGAATCATCTCGACGTTTCATTATCTCATTCTGAAATGCTACTGCAGTATTACCCTACTCTACCACCTGACCTTATTTTCCAAATCAGTATTTTCTCCTATCTTTTTTTTAAAAAATGAAGGCCCTTTTGAACTCTGCCTCCATTTTAAAGATAAGAGTTTTTCACTACCTATCTTTCTGGTGCACTATTTATCTCAAAACATCGCTAATTGTTTACTTATCAGGACAAGTTCTGTCTACATTATTAAGTATTTGTACATTTTATCTGCACACATTGTCATAACTTTATTTCGTTACTAATGTCTGTTAAGTCAGTGCCTTGCCGGTGCTAACCAAATATAAATTCCAAATTCTAAAGCCAGTGTTTGAATGCCTCCACAGACTGGAACATTACAATCACCTCAGGTAAGTTATTCCACGCTTCCGCGACACAGTTGGAGAAAATGATTTCCTCAAATCCAATCTTCCTTGGGGCATACGTAGTTTCAATGGATGCCCTTGGAGATCAGTCATAGTGGCAAGTTGGAAAAGGCATCAAACAGGAAGGTGCAAACCACACTACGCACGATATGGAAGCTTTGTATTAAGTTTTCGCGCAACTGCCTATAACTCAGAGGATATATTATAAGTTTATTTAGGCGGATCTCATATGGCAGTTCACCTCGATCTCTTACTAATTTGTTAGCTCGCCACTGCACCCTTTTGAGCAGGTTGTAATCCTGCTGGGTCCACGGTCGGCAGGCTTGGATGGCATATTCAATATATGAACTTGCAAATGAACCAAAGAATTTAGAAAATCAGTCTTCATCAAAAATTTTTAAATGTCCACTTGGTAGTGTAGAGAGGTAAATTTGCGGATTTAACCGCCTTGCAACATTGCGTAGAAGGCTTCAGGTTGTCTGTCATCCAAACGCAGAGATCCTTCTGTGTGGCATAACGTTCAAATAGTAGTGTCGCATATCAGTGACCTGATTTCGATTTCCAAGACATGATAAGTCGCATTTTTTGAGTTGAAAGACAAGAGCCATCTGCGGGATGACTCGTCCAATCGATGAATATTACCTTGGAAATTGTGTTCATTGGAAGCATTGTGGATGACTTTCCAGATTTTTATATCGTCCGAAAACATAGCAAAGTCACAGACCAATTCCTGTACACAACCATTGATGAACAAGAGAAATAGGAGCGGTCCGAGCAATGAACCTTGTGGGACTCCACTCTCGATGACTGTGCGCCTTGATCGCTCTCCGTCTATACAGACCACTTGGAAACGACCAACGAAAGAATTGCTTGATACACGTAAGAGTTTTGCCTCCAATATCCAACATTCTCAACTTATAAAGGAGATGCTGGTGCGAACACTATCGAAGCCCTTCTGGAAATCACTCTAAGCTACATGCACAGTGTCTATTGTATCGAGTGCTTTTGTCCAGCTTTGCATCATAAAATGTAAGTTCTTAGCACACCATCTTCTCCTGCGAAAGTCAAATTCTGCATTGGATAAAAGCTTATGGGTTACATAATAAATTGTTAATTCCTTTTTGGCAACCATCTTCATAACCTTGCAAAAGGTCATGTCGACAGGCCTGTAGTTTGTAGCAAGTGCACGACTAATGCTTTTGTTTAGCGGTGTAGCGTGGACTTTTTTGAAGTCGTAAGATAAATTCCCATATTAAAAGACTTCTGGCACAGAAAAGAATAACGGTTTTGGCCTCTCTAGAGCAAGTTTGAGGAGCAGCTTTTCGGTCCAAACGGCATATACTTATACTACTCGTAATATGTGAGAAGTCATTTATGAGTACTGTTTTCTAATACCCAACGGCTGCTTGTTTTCCGCATGCGAATATTTAAACCATCTCTTTTTTATTTTCTCTATGCATCGCTGATTTTTCTGAACTACCTTGTAAGTGATGGGGAGTTCAAAGTCCTGTGCCTATCTTTCAATTAATAAACTAAACTGAACAATGCACGAACTCCTAAGAAATAAATTAAACTGCACACTGCTGGCAAATATTGTTTAGTACTTGAATGTCATAAAAATGTTAAAGCTCGCACCAAGTTGGACTTCAGCGTGTATGTAACAAATTCACTAGGCCGTCACTGCACTGTTTGAAGTCAGTTCACTTAGTAAGATCAAGCTTGAACATTGTCAGGTGAACTTTTCATACCAGTCTAGAAATCCTGCACCACCGATTGCTGCACCGTTCACTGAAAGGTTTAGAATTTAGAATTTATATTTGAATAGAAATGGCAAGGCACTGTCTAAACAAACATAAGACACGAACTAAAGTTATGACACTGTGTGCAGATAAAATTTACAAATACTTAATAATGTAGACAGAAATTGTCCTGATAAGTCAACAATTAGCGATTTTTTGAGATAAATAGTGCACCAGAAAGATAGGTAGTGAAAAACTCTTATCTTTAAAATAGAGGCAGAGTTCAAAAGGCCTTCATTTTTTAATAGAAGATAGGAGAAAATACTGATTTGGAAAATAAGGTCAGGTGGTAGAGTAGGGTAATACTGCAGTAGCATTTCAGAATGAGATAATGAAACGTCGAGATGATTCATTCTTGATCACTTAGGCGTATGAAACGAAATTCCACGAAAATGCATCAATGAAATTAAGTCCTCAGCATCATAGGATCCAGGATTAAATTATGATGTTGGTTAGTATCCAACGAAACGTCAGCATTTTAGACTGTGGACCACTGAATTTGGACGTCCGAATGACTTCATCGTTTGGATGACTGGTGATATAAGGAGACATCACGGTTAATGGGGGACTCGAGGTAGACATTAATAGTTTCAAGAGGGTCACTTAAATTCCCGATTGTCCTTTCTCCGAGTCATGGAAAAGCTACTGGGAAAAGATGAGGAAAATAAAAGGTTCATAGAATCATTGTTAAGATAAATTCGTAGTCTTCGCTTGAATGCAGATAGACTAGTTAACAACCTAATTTCAATTGGCAAGTTATTCCAAAGAAAGCTTTACCTAGAAGCAAATAATAGAGAGCGTTATCACGTGGAGGATGCAGAGGGAAGTATAATTAGTGCAGGATTTCTTAGGTTATAAGGAAGACTAACAAGGGTAATGACAGTAAGCTTGGGGAGAGTTGAACTATTATATAGTCGGAAAAGGAGACAAAAGCCTGCTTCAAGTATCTTGACCCAAAGAAATTTAAGCTTCGTCAGCTGGCATCTTGTTGAGTAGGAAGTATTTGAAAGAGTCAGAAATAGGAGTTTTTATGAAATGTATTTGGACATTTTAAATTTTTGAATGGCTAGATTCGTTCATTAAACCAAAGAAAGGACAGCAAAATTCAAGAATGGCAAGCACAAACATACGATAAAGTCTTAACTTAATTTCAGGAAGGTAGAAATTATAAGAAATAAAGCCGCAAATCTGAGCAGCTTTGGCCGTAATTCCATCGGCATGAGGCGAAAGATCTAATTTATTGGTGTAGCTTAAGCCCAAGTCCTTGATTGGGGGACATTTAGTCATAGGTCAACCTTCAAAAGTAACGGGTTGCGGCAGCCTTACAGGCCTAAAACTCATGTAGCGACACTTAGAATGTGAGAACTCCATTAGCCATGTGGAGCTCCACGGCGGAAGAGTGTCTTAATCCAAATGAATTTGTTCTAGGAATCGTTTGGTCATAGAGATATAGAAGGAATACATTCATTTGAGGTCATTAGCATAAATAAAAGATTGAGAATGTTTAACTATCGATGAGATATCATTAATTTACAGTAAGAACAACAAAGGACCTAATACGGTCCCTAGAAGGACACCACTCGCAATCGGGGTAGCATTTGAATATGAGGACCCCACTAAAACTGTTTATATATATATATATATATATATATATATATATATATATATATATATATATATATATATATATATATATATATATTATAAAGTCAATAAGGGGACTATGAAATCCTATAGCTTCTAGTTTAGATAGAAGGCGTCTATGAGGCACTTTATGGCATGCCTTGCTAAGATCAAAATAGATAACTACTACAGATAGATGATCATTACGAAGATAGGTTAGTTGATTTAGAAAAAAACATGTTAGGTGTGTAAGAAAATTAGCCAAATTAAGAACTTTGAAAAACTTTCGCCTGATCTAAATCATTTCTTCCGATTTGGAGACAAATACCGACATTTTGACCGTCAATTTCGACGATGTCCACCGTATGCTCCACAGCAGGCTGGTGCGGAGACGGTGACACAGGCTTAATTATAATGAGAGTAAACCTTTATAACATCTTCCTCACTCTATGTTCCCCTTCACCACCTGGACCCGGTGTCCAGCTTAAGTGAAGAAAATCAGAGATGAGAGAGGGCGCAGGCCCAAGCACTGTGGTCAAACGCAAGACAAGAACACTGCAACCCAGGTAAGGGCAGCTTGGATCCATCTGAGCCCGACTGTGCACAAAAAAAAATTAATTGAATCTCTCAAAATCCTCAAATCCAAGATAAGTTAACGTTTGCTTATTATTTGAAGATCTTGAGATATTTACCACTCTATTATCTTTATTTATAAGTAGTGTACTTACGTATCCTAGGCCCAAGTCGTTGCAACCAACTGTCTATCTCCTCACATATTCATGTATCATAAATATGGTTGGTGCTAAAGTAACCATTGATAAACTAGATAATAGGTTTATTGATATAGCACTTCGGGGGCATCGCCAATCTCCTTAGAACACAGGAAAAACCTAAAACAAACCCATTCTTTCGGCTGCCACTTTAGCTTTGTTTTGGTTTTAGGCTTGGTTAACAACGTGCGAAACGAGGAGTTTGTTTTTAGTAAAAAAACCTGTCTTCAAAGGCACAGTAATAGTAAAGTACGAAAAATAACATTGCAGTATTGAAATTAATGTTTCATGTTAAGAATTTTTGGGTCAAGAGTAGTCCATATAGTATGAATTTTCGAGTGCTTATTCGACAGAGATAGGGTTGATTGCGGGCTATTCTATTGTCTATTAGATGCAACCAGACGCAAGTGCCTCCAAGGGCATCGTTATGGTGTGTGGTTTAGCGATTAAATAGTGTAGTAAACCCTATTAGATATGCGACGAATCCCAAATTAATGACGCCACAATAAGAAAAACAGTTGTCAGGGGAAGAGTTTGGGATTATAATTTACTTTAAATTAGAATTCAATTGGGATTTGGTCCTGAGGAGATCCTTAAGTGGGTATTGGCTGTCCTGGGCAGATCTTTGGTAGGTCAATAGGAGAAGGAGCGGTGATGCTGTAGATAGCGTCAGAGAGCGGTCTCCGGTCCCAAGTGATGAGCGTCAATTCTCCTCAGTATTTATATCGTGTTCTCCAGACGATTTGCTAGGTTAATGTAGAATAGACCAGTGGGTATGTGTAAATCATACAGTGTAGATCGAATAGAGCAATTACTGGCCAATAGGATTATCAGTACAGTTTTTATGGCCTTCCGGTCTCGATTGGTAGTTACGACGTGGAGACCATCGTTGGGGTTGCAAAATCGGAGGAAAGTACCAAGGTTGTCAAGAGTTGGCGATGCTAGTTTAAAAAGTGGGGGGGGCGAAAAGTGAATGCAAGATTGACTCTGCAGAGGATGATGGAAATATAATAAGAGACCAATATACTATCAACGGAGCTGCCTCAAATACCAGGAATACCCTTTTCGAAATAAAAAAGTTGTGAATTAGGGAAGAAAACAGACAATAAGGACTTAATTACTTCCGAAGTTAAATGTTTGCGTAACTTTGTTTTGAAAATAGCTAATGTGGACGACAACCTAATTTGCAGTGGAAGATTATTCCAGATGAAAGCATATTTTGAGGCAAAAACTGAGGCCAAATTGTTGTGGAGCTAAGGGGTGGTGAAATGATCATGGAGGTATTACGAGTGGCATAGGGTCGATCTACCGGAGTGAGAGCGTTAATTAGTGGGAGATTTGGGCTACAGTTAACGCGAAACAGGAAGCAGAGACCGCCGTCGAGTCTTCTAACCCAACCGAAATTTAATGTTTGCTAACTGGCATCTATCCGTGTAAGAGATACTGGATCCAGGAAGAGAAAATAATCTTCGAGTAAAAACCCTCTGAACTTTTTCAATCTTACTGCGGTCAGAGGCGTTCGTCAGCCCAAAGAGGGGACAGCAGTATTCTAGGATAGGAAAAACAAACATGCGGTACAGGTCTAACTTTATTTCCGGAAGGAATAAATTATGCGATATAAAATCAAATATCTGTGCAGCCTTTGCAGAAATTCGATCTGCCTGAGGCGATAATGCTAGCTTGTTTGTGTAACTTAGACCTAAGTCTTTTATGGTTGATCATTCTAAAAGTGTACTTTTTTGAAATACGAGGGGTCCAGGAATCTTAGCGGGGCAAAAACACATAAAACTACTCTTGAATGAAGAAAACTCCATCTGCCAAGTACAGCTCCAACGTGAGAGCATAAGAATAGGTTTATTGATTTGGCACTGCTTGGCGCCGTCAAGTGTTTATTTTATCCACAAAACTACTGGCAGTGTCTTTAGAAAATGAATAAATGCACTTGAGATCATTAGCGTAAACGAAATTTTGTGAATTTGTGAGTAAAGCTGAAATTTCGTTTATGTACAGAATAAAGAGAAGGGGACCTAGAACCGTGCCTTTAAAAACGCCACTCGTGATCGGCTGAGGCGTCAAATAGCTATTTCCTTCTAAGACCTTCTGGCTGCGGTTAGACAAGTAGGAACCAATGAAGTCAAGAAGAGGAGGCCGGATGCCGAGGGCTTCCAGTTTCACCAGAAAACGTCTGTGCGGTACCTTGTCAAAGTCTTTGCTCAGGTTAAAGTAGATCACAACCACTGACTGCTGCTCATTACAAAGAGAAGTGACGAGGTTAAGAAAAGCTAAGTGACACACTTCGCATGATCTCCCAGGTAGAAAACCATATTGCGAGTCGCTTAAGAGCTTATTTTCTAAGCAAAAGTAAAGAATTTGATTAAAAATAATTTTTTCAAGAAGTTTTGTTAGAGTGGGGTTTTGTGAACGCCTCGAAAATTATTTACGTCAGAACGAGATCCTGACTTGAAGACAAGAATAATAATAGATGTCTTCCATGAGTCAGGAAAAAATTCGTTTAAAAGATAAACTGCGAATACATGGCTAAGCAATCGGGGAAAGCTCGGCACTCTCTTAATAACTGAGTTTGGAATACCGTCAGTCCCCGAAGAGTGCGAGTTTTTCAGACGCATTATTTGCTTACGAATTAGTTCTATGGAGAAATCAATGGTGCTGATAACAATAAATGAGGATGCCTGGAACGTCGGAACCGGTTCAGATTCCATCGTAAGATGATTTGCAAAGAATGCACTAAACAATTCTGCCTTGTCAGAGTCTTCGAGAAGGAATTTCTTAGTTTCATTAATTAATGGAGGTAGTTCATAACCTCGTTTAAAGCAGGATCAACGGCGGAACAGTTGAGCAACAGAATTTGCAGGGTTTGGCTCGCTCAGTGTGCATGATTCCCTCTGTCTGTCCTGTGCAAGCCGAATCTTAGAGGCTATTTCAAAAATCTCTGCAATCCTTAGATAAACAGATAACGAACTACTATATTGATCTTTAAATTGTTTTCTCAATTTCTTTAGTCTTGGCAAAGAATGCGGGGGACGGTGGATTCTGAAGTGTAGGGCTTGACAATTTTGGTTCGCACAAATTCCAGGAAGTTATTTGAAACGACTGACATTAAGTCAGAAATACTTGCTGCATCGTTCATGGAGGAGAGATTCTTCCAATCCAATGAGTCCAAAAAGTTGTTAATTAAGCTCATATCTGCGAGGTCAAAAGCATGATAGGTACGAACGGCGCAAGCCTTTTTCGATGAGACAATTGGTAAGCAAGAGTGAGTTAATGTATGGTCACTTTGGAAGGGGCCCTGCTTAAAATCAACGAAGAGGGGAGCAATATCATTTGTGAAAATCAGATCTAAAATATGCTTGTCTCTCGTTGAAGAACGGACAAGCTGTGACCGATTAGAGAAAGTAATGGTATCTAGGAAAGGCTGAAATCTGGGTGGACAAAAGTTTAAAATCCAGTCAATTTCTGGAAAATTAAAATCACCAGCGATTATTTTAATGTCAAAATTGGACTCCGAAACCAATTTAAAAATTTCAAAAAGTTTCACATCATCATCGGATGATGAATTAGGCGGGTAGTAAATACATCCGAGAATAGCCTTTTGCCAGGGCGACAGGATAATGGATGCGAAGCAATAATTACCAGAGAATGACGTAACTTCTAGATCAAACGAGAAGTGCTTAAATGAAGCTTTAATATAGAGAAGACAACCACCACCACGCTTACTAGTGCGGTCTTGACGGTAGAGATCGTACTGGTCTATGACAAGCAAGGAGTCTGAAATAAAGTGATGGGTCCAAGATTCAGTTACACATAAAACATCAGGCATTAACTCGAAAGCAATGGCTCTAAATTGGGCCATCTTATTTATAACAGATTAAGCATTAAGTAATATGACATCTAGGGTAGTTTGAGTATCCACACTAGGGTTATCGTTATTAATTTAAAAAAATTTGGAGGTGGGTAATTAAGTTGGAAGTTATTGTGGCTTGGAGGGTAATTGTCAACTGCGCCATAACGATTGGTATATAGAACGTCATTAACAAAAGGCTGAGAGGGATATCTGAAAGGTGTAGGAATAAAACTTGCCGGTATCGAACCACCGTATGGGTTACGACCTGGATAAGCCTGTTGGTAGTTAAAACGGAATGACGGGAAGTTAGATGGAAGATAGGGGCTGGTGGGAGATGGCAAGCAGCTATAAGAATTAAATGCTGGAAAGTCAGGGTCTTGTATGTCGGTTTACATGGTAAGGAGAAGGCAGTATGCGATTACTGAGACCTGTGCTATCTTGCTTTTGGGTCTGGGTAAGATTTACGTCCTTCGGAAAACATGCCTTAGGTGATATAATTGAGGGTATAAGATGACCCGTGGGGTTATGGGACGAGCTAGCTTATGGGGGTTAAATAAGTTAAATAAAGATGATTGCGGATTTTGTATCTGAAGAAGGTTATTTATGCGATGTGGCTCGGGAAATTTCCCGGAGAGGCCTGTCGAATTGCGTTTAAGAGGGGAAACTTGCAGTCTATGTTCTTTAGATGGTATAAATGCTTAAGACGGGGTCGCAGACATTACAGGCGGGCTGAAAGCTCAGGAAATTGCAGTATTCGGCCGCGAGGAAGACGAAGTAGAAGGTTGAGTGGAGGGGCTGACTGAACTAGACATCTGAGGAGATGAATTAGCTGGTGCATTGACATTAGTGGAAATACAACCAGACTTATGAATATTAGGTTGAGAAATTGATGATAAGAAGGACCCATTTCTTCGCTCCATTGGTGTTAGATCGCGACAAAGGAAACATTTGGTGTAGGTTGGTGTAGGTTGGAGGAACATTAAGTCATATGGCAACCGTTAAAAATAACAGGTTGCAGCAGACTTACAGGTCGTGATCCTTTATTCCAATGTGCTTCTGCGTTCCCGCTTCTTGCAGCGGTATACCATTCAGGCAGCAATCCATGGGGTTCGGAGTGCTGGGTCTGCCGAATCATAGAATAATGCATTTGTTCTCACTTAACCGCAAAAGCCAGTTCCTCGAGCATTGTTGAAATTGGTTTGGGTACGTTTGCAAACGCTTTGTATCAGCTGCAGTTAGGATGAAACTCCATAGCATAATATCATCCACAAACATGGCGAAATCACAATCCAGAACACTGGTGCAGTCGTCGGCGTGCATACTGAACAGGGTAGGGCCAAGAACGGAGCCCTGGGGAACAGCATTTTCGACCGCAACCCCCACCGACTGCTGATCACTGACATGGACACAACACATACACTCTTACCCATTCCCTCATCTCTCACCATACACACATCACCATACCTTCCAAAAAGTTACACACTTCCCTTCATTAGCCCATCGCAAAATCAAAAACAGTTTTAGAAATCAGTTTTTTCACAACAGCTGGGCTCTTCCCTATCCGACATCCTAAGTATCGCCCTTATTAATGCGAGATCGATAGTACATAAAATACCACAACTTAAGACATTCGTTGAAGCCTATAATCCCGATATAATTTGTTTTAACGGAAACATGGGTTAATGAATTAACATCGAATGCTTCTGCCATCTGTCCCAAAACTACAATTTCTATCGACAAGACCGCATTAATAAACGAGGCGGTGGCTGTATGATATACATCAAAAACTACCATTGAACAAAGTGGTTTCTGATGTTTCACACGAAACTTTTCCTGGCGAAGCATGCTTTGCCACAGTAAAAATCCCTATCGCACAAAAAAATATACTTATCGGATGTCTATACACTCCTCCAGAATGTAGTAATGATGACACTGGCCTAACCAATCTAATAGATACTTTATCAAATATTCAATTTGAATATAAGATAATTGCAGGCGATCTAAAACCGTCCTGAAATAAACTGGGCTAAACTATCAGCCCCCCACCAGACACGATGAACTGCTTTCATCAATTTTTCTTCCATAACTGGACACAAATAATCAATAAACCGACCCGAGGAAACAAAATACTAGATATTATTCTCACAAATGATATCTGGCCCCTACATACGCATTACGACAGTATAACCTTTGAAAGTGATCATAAGGCAATAATAACAATGCTCCTCTAAACATAAAATGTAACATCAGATTCTTGTTACATTAACATAAATCCCAAAAAAAAAAAAAAACTCGACATTGACTATATGAACAAATATGTAAGGTCACTAGACTGGAGTTCATATCTTCTAACGACATCCGCGACGGAAGCTGTTAACCTTTTTATACTCTACTCTTTTTATAATTCGAGATACCTTTAATAGATGAGAAATCCCCATATAAGTCAAAAAATTCCAAACTTCCTTTCTAAGAGACTAAAAAAATTAAAAAAACAACTTCATGATCCCTCAGTTAGTTATTTATCCACACTCAGACGAATTAGGGAAATTCATGATCTAGTTGAAAAAAATGGAAGCAAATAAAAAAACATAGCAGCGGAACGCCGGGCAATAGAGTCCTCCGAAAAAAACAGCCCAGATCTTTCGGAAGCAAATGAAAACTAATCGAAAACCAGGTCCCCAACTCATGATTGATGACGCAGGACAAGTAATAACGGACGATAACCAAATTTATTCAATAAGTACTTCTCAGCCAACTATTCAGTTGAGGAGGAGCCGATACCCCACCCCAACAGAAATGACAACATTTACCTTCAATGAGATCTGTTTTAGCGAAGAAACCGTCAAAAAAAGCTATCAGACAACTTTCTAATTCCACCTCTTATGGGACGGATAAAATCCCACCTTTGCATACTGAAGCATATGATATATGCTCCAATACTGCTGTCTAGTCTATTCTCCTTACTCCAATCGAATAGTATGTATCCAGAAATATGGAAATACTCAAGCATTACACCAATCTTTAAAAAAACGGGAACCGATCTGATACACAAAGCTATCGTGGTGTTCACCGAACAGCGGTAATAGCAAAAAAATACTAGAAAAAAATAATTTCCAAAACAAATGCTTAACTATCTAACAAACGCTAACCTCATACCTTCCTCTCAACACGCTTTCTTACCTAAAAAGTCATGTCAGTCCTGCCATCTCACCTTCCCTTTGAATTCGTTTCAAGTAACAGAGATGACGGAAACACGGTAGCTACGATATACTTTTGACCTAAAAAAAGCGTTCGATAAAGTAATTCCCATCAAAGGCTTCTAGTGAAGCTAAAAAAAGTCATGGGATTGGGTCTCCCTTCTTGACTTTCTAAAAATCTTACCTTCAAAACCGATATCAGGTAGTACAAATTCGAAACGTAGTCTCAGAACCATCTCATATTAGTAGTGGAGTACTTCAGGGGACTATCCTAGGTCCCTCCTATTTCTTATATACATTCACGACTTATCCTCTATATCAACGTCAGCTAAAAACATTTTTTTATATGCGGACGACTTAAAACTTGCATATGCATATAACCAGCATACAGTAGCCAGTATGCATAGAACGATTGAAAATGATCTTAAAAAACTAAGCGAATGGAGTACTCTATGGCAAATGCCATTCTCTCCAAGTAAATGTCATCTCCTGATATTTGGTTCACAAAAAAACTTCCTCCCATATTTTTTTCAATAATCAAGAAATAACCGAGACAACATCAATAAAAAAGACTTAGGTCTTAGCTATACAAATACTCTTGATTTATCCCCCCCACGTTAAACAAATATCACCAAAAAGCCACTAGACTATGCGGATTCATTTGTAAAAATTTCTCCCTCACCCGCCCTAAAAGATAAGACTATATAAAATGTACGTTTTACACTCCCTCTTGGATTACTGCTCAATTTTTTTGGCATTATGCCATCAGATGGCCGAAAGAAACTAGAAGCCATTCAAAGATGCTTTACCAGATCCTTATCAAAATGTGATGCCTCTCAAGGCTCATACATGGAACTATACGATAGATATGGTCTTCAACCCGTCTGGATCAGAAGACTCAAAAAAATGGTCTCACTTTTTCTATTCAAAAATCACACACGACCAAGATATTCTCAGAATGAATTTACTAACAAATCAAAACGGTCCCTCGAGACACTAGAAATTCAGAAAAATATTATAAAAAAATTCCGAAATTCAAAAAGGCCCAACGATCCAACTTCTATTCCATAAGATACGCGACAATATGGAATGCCCTGCCAAATTCTATTAGAAATAGTCGAACCATACGAGAATTTAAAAATAAAAAAATCAAACAATATATGTTAAATAATAGCACACATCTATTTTTTTGAATAAGATAGGGCATTTTTTTTCAACTCAGTTCTTCAACATAGAATTCGGGCCGAAAGGGCTCTGACGCGGCAGTTACTGTTGGCGATAGCTGCTTCAATCCTGAGTTCTCCCTGATGAGCTGTATTATCTGCACCTAGAAGTCAAGCTGAAAAATCCAAACGTACTTTGCGTGCGATGATAGCCATTCACTAGAACCGGATACTCAGGCCAGAATCTCCCACGATTAGTTATTTCATGTCCTTTTATAAACCACCTACGACGACCTGCAATGCACACAGAGATTAAGAATCTTATCATCTGGTTATGTGTTACACCCTCTGGTTATGGGCAAGCTATAAGTGGTGGTTAGTGACCTACAAGACTCATAAATACTTATCTTCTGGCTAGGCACAAGGGCTCTCAATTTAATGATTTATATATCCATTATCTAAAAAGCAGCTTTTTTTTCTATCTTTAAAACTATTTTTAAAAAAATTATGATAACTTTACATTTAAAAATGTTTTTGGATAGCGTCTTTATTTTTTTATGTATAATTTTATGATTAGTAAACAATTTGCTTTTAAAACTAACTTGCAAAAACTTATTATTTTTATCTCTGTCCGTTAGTAGTATGTTTTTTTCCATTTTTTTAACATCATTTATGCTCTATGTTATTCGAATGTGCAATGAGCCGCACGTCTAGGTTTTTTGATATAGCTTTATGAAACGAATGGTACTAGCGGTTTCATACAGCTAGATCAAACATAATCAACACTATGATATATAATACAAATATGAAGACTGTATGACTGCATTGAAAGTTTCTTACCGTTGAACTCTTCTTGCTCCTAATCTATTTTCACCTTTTTAGCAATCAGTCAACTAAGTCTAATTATTCGGCAGACCCCACACCGGAATCGACTGCGCTCGCATCTGATTGGAAGTACCTATCCCTTCGAATCGACCGCAGACGTTTCTACCTCTGTCAAATGAATGAATACCCTCGAACGTCAATAACAGACTAGTCTTGACTCTAAACATTATTTCCCTGATACATTCATCTTCATTCTGTATAGCTGTTTTGACTTCTTTTTTGCTATTTCTAAACCATGGAAAACTGGTTTTTTTTTTACTTAAAACAAACTCGTCATTCCAACACTGCTATTTAAGCAAACAAACAAACCAAAGCTTAAGTGTTTAATGAAAAGAGGAGTTTGTTTTAGGTTTTTTCCTGTGTTCTAAGGATTTGACGGCGCCAAGCAGTGCCAAATCAATAAACCTATTATCTGCGGGGTCATCCCTTTAAACTGCAGAGGAAGTTTTTCCACACGGAAGTCCGTCGGAATGCCTTTTTGCAGAGGGTCGTTGGAGCATGGAACGGACTCCCTGAGGATGTTGTCCTTTCAGAAACTGTTGATGCATTTAAATTCAAACTAGATACTCATTTTCTGAGAAACTATTGTCAATATAATAAAGATTGTGTAAACAGTGGCAGGTTGCGCCTGGCCCACACATATCGATGACCCTACATTTTCATTTGTCAGATATATCACTGTAAACATTTATACTATTGACATTTTTGCATATGAATAGGGAGCTCAAGGGCGAAAGCCTACTTCCCTCAATAAAGTGACTTGAAAGTGACTTAGATGAAGCGTATTTTAACCAAAGAGATTTTCATACAAGTTGTAACGATGCCAACATTGAGAACCTCAAGTTCACAGAAGAAGACGTGATGGAGAAACTTTTTATACTTAACTACGCCAAGTCTCCAGGTCCTGATCGAATACCATAGAAGGAATGAAGAAGCTTGTTAGCGTACTATCTAGACCAATATCGTGTTTTTTCTTGTCATCCTTCTATCAAGGTATCTTTCTTTCTGACTGGAAATCAGCAAATATATACCCTTTTCTCAAGGGTGGATCCAGAACCAGTGCTAAAAACTATCGACTGGTGAGCCTAACATGCATTTATTGCAAAGTTATAGAAAGGATCATCAAAAATCCAGCATGCACTTTTTAGAAAAAAACTTCCTTGAGAGTCTCCAACATGGATTTTGACAAAACCACTCCTGTTTGACCAATCTGCTCTTTTCAATGGAACAGTGGGCAAGGTCTGTAGATGAGGACACCAGTGTTGATGTCGTTATAGGCAGTTGCGCGGAGACTTGATACAAACCTTCCGTATCGTGCGTGGCATGGATTGCGCCCTCCTATGTGATGACGTTTTCCAACTTGCCACTACGAAAAATCTCCGAGGTCATCCATTCAAACTAAGTGTGCCCAAGTAAGATTGAATGTGAGGAAGTATTTTTTCACCAACCGTGTCGTGGAACCGTGGAATAACCTACCTGAGGCGATTGTTATGTCCCAGTCTGTGTATACATTCAAACATCGGCTTGACATACATATTTTACAGTACCACGAAGACTATGTGACTACTTAACCTTAACAATATCAGTGTACCACGTAAACCTGCCTGCATTCACTTGACTCTTACTTCTTTAATTTGCTTCTTATTCTTGCTTTTTTATGTAACAAATAGGGATTTCAGAGGCGTAAGCCTATTTTCCTCAAATACACTAAACTGAACTGAACTGTCTACATCGACTTTAGAAAAGCCTTTTATATTGTTCCTCACCAGAGATTACTCAACGAAGTCTGAGAATAAGGGGAAATTTACCCAATGGGATAGGAAATTTCTTGATAGGCAGATTACAGTCCGTCTGCATTGGCAATGTGAAATCAATTTCCGTGCCGATCATGAGTGGTGTACCTCAGGGCTCCGTTCTTGGTCATTTACTTTTCTAAATCTTTGTCCATGATTACATGCATGGATTTGACAGCATGGAAGTCATGTTTGCAGAGGACATCAAGATATGGCAACCAATCCGATGCACTACTGACGAACAAACTTTACAAGAAGGACTCAACCGTCTATCTGAATGGTCCGATATATGACAGATGAAGTACAACTTTGAGAAATATGTCGCATTGCTGCTCAAAACGAATAAGGCAAGCGCTTTGGGCGAATCCCTTCAATACTTCTTTGAGGGAAGTTGCCTTTTAATTAATTATTTATTCATTTATTTATTTACAGTTTACAGGCAAGGTCAAAAGGGATATACAATAGGGGGTCGAGCTGACAGTGAAAAAAATCCTGATCGTTCTTTATAGTGTTTTCAGGAGACAAAACTGCAGCTTGTTGAACGGATTAATGTTCAGGACAGGGAAGTTTTGACACAGGTGCACGGTGTAGTACTTCTCCATTCATTGTTGTGCGTCAGGTATTCTGTACTAGCAGCAGGTGTACCGGCGAACGGCTGCTCACTGTCGACTGAAAAATAAGCTGATTATGGACTGCAGTGCCAGCAATATTGTCTTCAGCATGAACTTCGGCATCAGATACAGAGTCCATGGACGCCGTCAGAACGGAAGAGAGCTTCCGGAGAATCAGCACCCAAATTTTTTGGAAGGTGCCCTGAATATAGAAAACTTTGAAAGACTTTGATTTATCATATTGCTTAGACAGTACCTTCCCGGTGCTAACCAAATATAAATTCTAAATAAATAAATAAATTCTAGTGACAGCTCGCGTAAACAAGGTATAGTTTTGCAGAATTTCGATATTTCTGGGTAGCTTATTCCAGATTGCTATAGCGTTTACCGAAAGTAACTGTCGGTATCTAACTGTGCGTGCCAAAGGACGAAATAAAAGTACATCTCGATTACTGGTGCGCTCAGAGTGGTCGAGCTGCCTCGGAGATATAAGGGGGTTAAATGTACAACATTTTACAAGTTTAAACAGTAAAAATATTCCTATTTTGTAATCTGCGAAGCCACAGCGGGTCAAGGCTTGTAAGCTCACAGCGTTGTTGGTAGGACAGGTTTCGATGTTCTGAATAGAAAACTATTTTTGTAAAGAAGTGCTGAACTGATTCTATCTTTTTTCGTTCACTAGCGTGCAGAAGGCTAAATAGAAACGAGCAGTATTCCAGACTAGGCCTGACATAAATTTTATAGAGGCTGATTCTAATGTTGACGATTTTAAAATTTCTGAGAATAAACCCAGTAGTTTGGCGTGCTTTCGAGAAAATCAGGGCGCAGTGCTCTGACAGATTAAGACTTCTAGAATATGATATGCCCAGATCCTTTATAACTTCGTGCACATTAAGGTCGTGGGCGTCTATTTTCTTTTTTTTATTTTATTTATTTATTGGCAGTTTACAGGCAAGGTCAAAAAAATATATACAGTAGAGTGTCAAGCTGACAGTGAAATAAAACTCCTGATCGTTGTTTCAGGTGTTTTCGGGAGAAAAAACTGCAGCTAATTGGTAATTAAAGTTTAGGACAGGGATGCGTTAACACAGGTGCCCGGTGAAGAACTTCTCCGTTCAGTGTTACGGATCCGGTATTCTGCACCAGCAGGTATGTCGGCGAGCGGATATTCGCTGTCGACTGAGAAATAAGCCGATTGAGGTCTGCAGAGCCAGCAATATTAAACTCAGCATGAAGTCCGCCACAGGACTCAGAGTCCGTGAACGCCATCAGAACCGAAGAGAGCTTCCACAGAGTCAGCACCCAAAAGTTACGGAAGGTGTCCTGAATGTAGAAAACTAGTGATATTTTGCGTAAGCAAGGGATAACTTTGCTGAATTTTGATACTTCTAGGAAGCTTATTCCAGATTGCTATAGCTTTTACCGAAAAAAACTGTCGGTATCTAACTGTGCGTGCCAAAGGAAGCAATGTACAACCCATAGTTAAAG
>WEDG01008611.1:0-79790 GCA_017591395.1 Schistocephalus solidus | reverse complement strand
ACGACAATGACGCCGACATCAAGGACAAGTTCCTCAGGATTTCAAAGACGCGACCATCGTCCATCACTACAAACGGAAGGGGAACCGGCAACTCTGTGATAATCACAGAAGCATATCGTTGCTCAACATCGCCGGGAAGATCTTCGCCCGTATCCTTCTCAATCGTCAGAACGGTCACCTTGAGCTGGGCCTGCTCCCGTAAAGCCAATGTGGCTTACACCGACACCGCGGAACAACCGATATGATCTTTGCCGCCCACCATCTACAAGGGAAGTGCCAGGAGATGCGAACTCTTCTATCCACTAACTTCGTGGATCTTACGAAAGCCTTTGACACGGTGAATCGTGACGGACTGTGGAAAGTCATGCAGAAATTTGGTTGTCCTGAGCGGTTCACGGGCATGGTGCGTCAGCTTCATGACGGGATGACGGCGCGCGTCACTGACAACGGGACGGTATCCGAAGCATTCGCAGTGACCAACGGAGTGAAGCAGGGCTGCGTACTGGCCCCCATCCTCTTCAGTCTCATGTTCTCGGCTATGCTGATGGACGCCTACCGTGATGAGCAGCCTGGTATCCGCATCGCCTACAGAACTGACGGGCACCTTATCAACAGTCGGCGTACGCAGGCTCCAACGCGCGTGTCTACGACTACAGTCCATGACTTGCTCATCGCGGACGACTGCACCCTTGACGACACTCCTTTACAGAGCGGAAACCTGGACCGTCTACTCGAACCAAGCCAGGAAACTGAATCACTTTCCTCTCAGCTGCCTTCGCAGAATACTGAAGCTGAGATGGCAAGACAGGATCCCGGACACGGAAGTCCTGGAGCGGACCGGAATCCTCAGCATTCACGCCATGCTGAGGCAAGTGCAACTGCGATGGAGCGGCCACTTGGTAAGAATGGACGACGAGCGACTACCCAAACGACTTTTCTATGGAGATGTCGCTACGGGTTCTCGCCGGCAAGGAGGTCAAACACGATGCTAAAAGGACACTTTGAAGAAATCGCTGACGCAACTGCAAATCAACTCGGCGACTTGGGAGGACCTCGCCCAGGATAGACCGGTATGGAGAAGATCAGTGAAGACTGCTTCAGCAATCTATGAGGCCAACCGGATCGCC
This sequence comes from Schistocephalus solidus, assembly GCA_017591395.1. NCBI lineage: Eukaryota > Metazoa > Platyhelminthes > Cestoda > Diphyllobothriidea > Diphyllobothriidae > Schistocephalus > Schistocephalus solidus. The sequence goes on along the minus strand of WEDG01008611.1, from coordinate 78,663 downwards.
GCCGTCAAGGCCAAAAGAGCGGAACGAAAGTCACCAGCGCCCCGGACCAACACCGCCACTGCCCAGGCCCTGCCAACATGCCCACGCTGTCAACGCATCTTCCAAGCGCGAATCGGCCTGGTTGGACATCTTAGGACCTAATGCACCAACAATCCGACATATCCTATCTTAATTTCAAATTCTGCCTACCCTCATTCCGACTCCCCCACCCTCACTCCTGGCATCAATTCCATTACTCCCACCACCGGTCTCTCTTGTCTTTGTCGGTTCCACCTTATCAATATATACCTTAAGTCGCTATGCGACTGCCCGCGAGGGCTCTCAAGTGAGCTCCAAGGCACAACGGAACATACGTGTTCTTGAACCAGATCGGTAAAACCCACTTTATCATATATGTATATATATATATATATATATATATATATATATATATATATATAGGGGAAATAATTTTTCAGATTATTAAGTGCAGGAAATAATAAAAGGTGATTCGGACATGACTTTTTAGGGTCAAACCCGAAATTTAAATGAACATTTGGGTCGAAGACAATCAACCAATTTAGCTAGTACCTATGTCGGAATAACGTGATAATGTACTTGTTATGGAAACGGGATCCACAGTTGAGTCATGGCCCAAGGCGGAAATGGCACGTGTTGACGCACGCCGAAATAGGCCAAGCCAGCTGAGAAAAATGCGCAGGCAACCAGGCAACCGATCGGTATGTGCCGCTGCACCGAGCACGCGTCAAGCCTCCAGACACGCGTCGGGATACAACAGTCTTTGCACTATATATATATATATATATATGAAATGAAACCGACAAAGACAAGGGAGACCGGAATGGCCATTTCTGGCTTATAAGCCGTCATCAGCCAGTCATACCCAATCCCAAGTGTGGCACACCTGGGATTCGAACCCGCAACCTTTGGTATTTGAGTAGAACGCTATTACATTGAGTCACGGGCTCGTTGTTTTGTCGGTTGTGATCGGGAATATGATGATAGTGTGGGGCTCACCGATCTGCTTAAGGAATCCCAGGTGTGCCACACTTGGGATTGGGTATGACTGGCTGATGACGGCTAATAAGCCGGAAATGGCCATTCCGGTCTCCCTTGTGTTTGTCAGTTCCATTTCATCATATGCTACACGTCGCTATGCGACCACCTGCGAGGGCTCTAGTCTGAGCTCCAGGGCACAACGGAAAATAAAATTTTCCATAAGCAGATCGGTGAGCCAAACACTATCATCATATTCCCGATCACAACCGACCAAGCAACGAGCCCGTGGCTCAATGGTAGAGCGTTCGACTCAAATACCAAAGGTCGTGGGTTTGAATCCCAGGTGTGCCACACTTGGGATTGGGTATGACTGGCCGATGACGGCTAATAAGCCAGAAATGGCCATTCCGGTCTCCCTTGTCTTTGTCGGTTCCACATGATCAAAATATGCCTCACGTCACTGTGCGACCGCCTGTGAGGGCTCTAGTCTGAGTTCTAGGGCACAACGGAACATAAATGTTCCTTAAGCAGATCGGTAAGCCACACACTATAATCATATTCCCGATTGCAACCGACAAAGCAACGAGCCCGTGGATCAATGGTAGAGCGTTCAACTCAAATACCAAAGGTCGCGGGTTCGAATCCCAGATGTGCCACACTTGGGATTGGGTATGACTGGTTGATGACGGCTAATAAGCCAGAAATGGCCATTCCGGTCTCCATTGTCTTTGTCGGTTCCATTTCATCATATGCTGCGCGTCGCTATGCGACAACCTGTGAGGGCTCTAGTCTGAGTTCCAGGGCACAACGGAACATAAATGTTCCTTAAGCAGATCGATGAGCCACACACTATCATCATATTCCCGATCGCAACCGACAAAGCAACGAGCCCGAGGCTCAATGGTAGAGCATTAGACTCAAATACCAAAGGTTGCAGGTTCGAATCCCAGGTGTCCTACACTTGGGATTAGGTAGGACTGGCTGATGACGGCTAATAAGCCAGAATTCGCCATTCTGGTCTCCCTTGTCTTTGTCATTTCCATATTATCAAAATATGCTACACGTCGCTATGCGATCGCCTGTGAGGGCTCTAGTCTGAGTTCCAGGGCACAACGGAACATAAATGTTCCTTAAGCAGATCGATGAGCCGCACACTATCATCATATTCCCGATCGCAACTGACAAAACAGCGGGCCTGTGGCTCATTGGTAGAGCGTTCCACTCAATTACCAAAGGCCGCAGGTTCGAATCCCAGGTGTGCCACACTTGGGATTGGGTATGATTGGCTGATGACGGCTAATAAGCCAGAATTGGTCATGAGAGTCGTCGATGACCTTCTGGACAGAAGGTACAACGAAGAAGGAAACCTTTTTAAAAGGGAACACTCAATGGAGTTACTGGACTACTGCCTTCGCACGTCCTTCACGTTTAACGACCATGTTAACGAGCAAATCCACGGAACTTAGATGAGATCAATGATCTCCGGCTACCTTGCGTAGGCCATCCTGCATGAACTGGAAACTTGGGTCTTTCAGCTCTACACACTGAAATTCTGTATGCCCTACATAGACAACACCTTTTTTGTCCTACACTGGTAAGCTAAATGGAGCTTTAAAAGGATTTGAACTTGATCCTCCCACAGATTCAATTTACAAATGAGGGACAAGAGGATCGAACGCTGCCTTTTCTCGATGTCCAGGTCTCGGCGCAAGATAACGAAACCCTCCAGACTGACGTGTTCCGAAAAGCGACCAACACAGAGAAAATTCTTCACTACCACAGCAACTACCCCCTGTTGCATAAACACAGTTGAATCAGGTCACTTTATCGCCGCATTCAGACAAGCTTAAGCACAGAGGTTGAGAAACTGTAAGAACATAAAACCCTATGGAGCCTCTTCCTTGCCAATGGATATCCAGGTAATGATTGTACCAAACGCACACGAAGATCGACGGTGAGCAAAAACAAATACCTGAAGTCTTCCGTGACTTAATCTACGTGAAAAAGTCTTTGAAGCCACCGAGAACATACTAAGAGCCGTAAACGTGGGCGTGGGAAACCGGCCGGAGTCCACTATCCGCCACTTACTAATGCAACCAAAGGGTAGAATACTACCCGCGGACACGTCAGGCGTTCTTTACCCCGTCAAGTGTCTAGACTGCCCAGCCAACTACTGCGGCATGACTGATTAACGACTGAGTACGCGCATGCACTTAGGATGCATAACGGTACTCAATGGCCAAAGAGACCTGCTTCAAATCCAAGGTTATTCACACCCAGGGTTGAGACACGACTGGATGTCGGCGATTAAAAAGCAGAAAAATGTTTAAATCCAGTTATTTTGCAGGTCAGAACTCGAGGCTGAGTTCCAAGGCACTTCGGGACGAACATCTTTCACGCTGCAAGCAGACCGGCGAAGGAAACCAACTATACAAGAGCGTCGCTCAACTAGATTTGTTTCCTTTCGCTGTGGTCAATAAGGCGGCTGCCTATGCGGTTATAACGGGGTTGAAGAGGCAGTCACCAAACCAGAAAGGCAATGAGGAAAGTGAGAGGGACGGAAGGTTTCAGTAAACTGACAGCATGGTCAGATAAGAGCATAAAACACACTACGGATGCAGCTGGGGCTTTGTGATGAATCATCAACATTACCGAACAGAATTGGTCAGTGTTCCACTAGTACCTGGTTTTTACCGGAATAGACAGCGTTCTGATCTAATCAGGGAAAGACGCAAAATAAATTCTTCCAGTCCGAATTTCTACACATACCCACACATATATATGCGGAGAGACGGCAAGACTACCGACAATCAAGGAGGACTGGAGTAGCTACTTATCGCTTATTATTTAGGCGCACCTTCGAAGCCACTGCATAGGTGTAAGCCTATTCTTGCTTGAATATATATATATATATAAATATATATATATATATATATATATATAAAACATATATTATACCGTACTTCTGACATAGGTACTAGCTAAAAGCCCAGACACGTGTTTCGCCGATGTTTCTGCTGCTGCGTGACACAGAAATGAGAGGTTCGGCTCCTCAGTGGAACCCGATGTTGAGACTCGGGTTGTTTGGTCATTGAGCCATAACTACGGCCCCTTTGCCCTATCAGTTTTGGATCGGGTATTTTAATTACAGTGGAGGAGAAGCGTAAACCGACCAGGTTACGAGAGGTACTTGTCCTGTTGGGCTCAGTTTAGAGCCCACATAGGCAGTCGCCTAGTGGCTATTAAATATACGCAGATACGGGAATACCGACAGAAAAACAAGGGAGACAGGAATGGCCATTGCTGGTTTACGAGTCGTCATCGTCCAGCAATATCCAAGTCCTGTTTTGCAGGTCCAGAGACCTGAACAAAAATTCTTTGATTGTCAAGCGTTAGTAAGTCTATCGTCCTATCAAGGAGCCACAGGTCACCACTGGTGTTACGGACGGACATTCCCTGTACCCACTTCTTTAATCACAAACGACAACTCCTTTGTTTTAAAAGTGTCCGAATGGCGACAAGAAGAGAAATGGAAATTTTTGAGTGGCCAAAATACACACTGAATTAGCAAGTTTCAAGAAGATATCAATTGCTTCCAAATGACGGCAATTTGTTTAACAATAAATCCTGGCAACAAAAAGTGCCTTTAAAGGCACATAGACTAGGAGCGTGTAAGCGGTTTGCAGTCAGATCGGCCAGAGCGAATGGGAAAATTAGCTAAAATCACTGATTCTCAGCAGATACACCAGGCAAAAATTATTACTAATAAATGTCAGATGTGTAATACCACCAAAGGTCAGCTCCACTTGAAAAAAAATATAACAGCAAGTATTTTGGGAGTTTCAGCGCATTTTGTAAGCGGTCCCGAAACCCTGCCTGCCTCTACTCCTACCAGCCACTGTGTGGCTGCTGGCGGGGCTCTAGAATGAGCCGAAAGGCAGAGTGGGAAGAGTGAGTTTATATTAACGTGAGCGTTAATCGAAGAATATCCATATTCTCTATCCAAACCGGCAAGACAACGAGCCCATGGCTCAATGGTTAGAGTGTTGAACTTCTGATCAACAGGTCACGGGCTCGAGCTTTGAGTGGGTATGACTGGCTGATGACGGCTAACGAGCCAGAAATGGCCATTCTAGTCTACGTTTGTTTTTGTCGACATTAATAACAACCTGATTTATTGATGCCAGGGAGCTCCGGCCCTAGATAACAAGCTCAAAGTGTCCTCTTCCAATACAGACTATGTTGGAAGTGGAAATGACCCAAAGTACTAGAATAACGGGTCTGCGTCTGACAGAGGACGAATCGCAGACCTGGTCAGTAAGCATCGGAGAGAGATAGACTGGGCAGTGCTCTTACCTTCCCTCAGTGCAAGGTAAAGAGGACGTACTACGAAAGCGCTCAAATAAATTTACTTACAACGACGGAGCGTTTTTGGGGTGATGGTAACGAGGGTTTATATGGATCCCTAAACAGGATACGGAAATAGGAAACGCTCACACTCGTTTGCGCTGAATTCCAAGGAAAACAGGGTTAAGGTTAAGGTCAGTCTTCAGATAAGGTAGGTTTAAGTTTGGGTTTAAAGTTAGTCGGTGTTAGCTATGAGGTTGGGGTTTAGTTTAGGGCCATGGTTTAGGTCTATGCGAAGTAAAGTGTCAGAAATATTTAACCTTCCTGGAATTGTTCACCGGATGAACTTTTTTACTTAGGCCGGGCTCTCCTATTCCCCTTTCCTGGTTAAGGAACCATAAAAGGAAGTCTTACCAAATAGCCTAACTATTGCGCCCATTCACATTCCAAGGGACGAAAGTCGGGTGGTCGTCGGCGCCTTGATACTGTACACGGTCATCATACCAGGACGCCTCGAGACGTTGAGACCAGCCCGGCCATCAGGTTCGTTCTTCTAAAAACTAATTGCCCTGCCCGGAAGCGGGGGCGGAAGCGACGAAAAGCTTGCCCACACTGTATAAATTGAACTGAGGAGGTGCGTCTGGTTTACGCCCACAAAAGCGAACCTTACCAGTCCTAAAATCCAGGGGGTTAGAAAGAATGCAAAAACCAGCTGTTCATACATACAGAGAGCCAAAATCACGTGGCTGAAGCCAACGCGATTGCCGGACCAGGGTTGGAAATGGGGGAAAACCGAATGAACCTTCCCCGAACGGCCAGGCGGTGGCGGGGGTAATATTATGAACAGACGGAAAAGGAAGCGCAAGCAGGCGGGTGAAGGTGCGAAGGTCGTGTCGCGGTATGGGCGAAAACCAGTGTGCGTTCATAATGGCCTCTGAGGCTCACCGTCAGTTTACCCCGGAGATTAAACCTCGTAAGTCACACCGCATATAACACAGCGAATAACAAGAAGGTGATAGGCATAGAACAAAATTTTGAAACAGGGGCTGGGCAGGAATCGTTACCCGACAAGACAAGGAGATGGAAACCGCCCCTAATACAGGTGACTTTGCACAAACTCCCGGAGTAAAATGAAGGTTAAGGTTAACGTTTGGGTCGGCGTTAAGATAAGGGCTACAATTAAGGCCTGAGAGGGGCCTTTCCCATTTCCGTGTCCTGTTGGGTGGCCATATAAACATTTCCGATCGCAGGGTATCCAGTGAACAAATGTAATAATTATGGCATACAAATCATTATTACAGATAATTTTTATGTGGGAGGAACAAGTGGGTGGGCGATTAAGCAAAAAAGACGGAGGAGCGAATGAGTAGAAAAAGACTTTCTAGAGGGAAAGGAGGAAAGAAAAAGGAAGAAAGAAGGGGAGGCGTCGTGAAAGGGAAGAAGTGTCCGCAAATGAGGCCACGAGAGACCCCTGTTATTAGAGCTATGTGGAAATGTCATACAACGACAGCAGTTTACTGTTACAAACATCCAAAGTTTGCTAGTCCGCAGTCAGTCATGTCAAATATTTGGAACCGCAGTCCAGAACTCGGTGAAGAGTTTGTGTGTGAACTAAGGCAGAAAACAACTAGTCACTCCGCAACATATCTAGATGTTTCACGTTCGCTCGCAGGATTTGCTAAAACACGTGGATGGAATAGTGGAGTGGACTTCAAGCCTCCCACACCTGTCTACATAGCTTACCGACTGTTCTAAACGAACCACCCGTCCATAGAAGATCCGGGCACTTGTAAGGTCTCACGCCGGGTTTGCAGATCGCTGGCCAAGTAGCCCGTTACGTACTCCATGGGTCAATGAAAAATGTCAAACAAGTGCCTGCACAACAATACATCGGAAGTCACAATGATTGACAGTATACTACGAAAGAATGACAAGAGCGGTTGTGGAATAGGAACGTGCCGTAATACAGGTGACTTTGCGCTAAGTTCCAGGGAGAGTAGGGTTAAGCTAGGGCTAATGTTAGGGTTGAGGCTAGGCTTGGGGTTAAAAGTGAGAGCTTCAGTTTGGGTTAGGATTAAGACACGGGAATAGGTACCCCTCCTGAAAATTACCACAATATCACCTGCATTATGTGGGGGTCGGGGTAACTTTACAATCTCTAACATTCCACGATTCAATTTTAAGGAAGAACTATGCAGACTTGAAACAAGTTAAGTGACTTCTTTCATTAAGCGAGGAAGGCATTTTCAAGGTACATTTTACGACCAATCATCGCAGCCAATTGAGTGACCGGTATGCGAACACCGCGAGGCGTAGAAGGGAGACGGAGAGGCAGTGCTTAAACATAGTGATTACCAGAAGAAAAGACACGAGGTGTGGAGAAGAAAAAAAGGGGCAAAGGAGAAAGACGAAACAAGACCAGCCTCACCCAGGGTCAACGCCCTCACGCAGCCATTAGGCGTCTGTTTTTAAATGCCCTGTCATGTAGCTGGATGGCGTGAGAAAGTGGTGGAAAAAGGGAAGCTGAAGGCAGGGGAGACGGAAGCGCGTAACGGGCATCAGGTAGGCACAAGAAAGAAACCGGAGCCCTAAAATGACAATGCTGGAGGCAGTGCGAAGCAGGAGTCTCCGCTGCCGAATTGTCATTCTACCATTGGAGAGGGCAAGAACTACATGTAGGAGACTGTGAGTATTTCGACGCAGTCAGTGTGCAGTTTTTCGAATAAGACGCAAATATTTATGTATTCGACTGAGCCCTGTGCACAGGCCAAAAACGAGAAAAGGGCAGAATAGGTTTGCCGGATACAAATAAGAGGGGCTAAAGCTTTTAACAAGAAGTCCATGAATACTCACAATCACCCCTTCAAAACGTCAATGCGCCAAATCAACATAGAATGTATGCTTGCTTCATGCTCCACTACCGGTGTTAACTGTATACCAGAACGAATGATGTAGTAATAGTTTTGGAGAAATATCTTCAGAAGTTTATGTGGAGGTGAGGGCCTTTTGAGAGCACAAATTGCGCATTGTAAGTTGAAACGAAAGAATAAACCTGTTACAGGGTCTGCTTGGGATGACACTAGTTTATCCGGCTATTACTAGTTTCTAACTCGAAAATCTAAAAATTTATCTAGAAAGGAGCCTAGTTCTTCGAGAAATAAGGTCCGACTTTGAATTAGACATGGCATACCCCGAAATTCGGTGATTTAAGACAAATAGCTCTCCAAAAAAGATATACACATAACACGGTTATCAGTAAAAAATAACAATGCAAGAAGCATTTATGTCAAACGAAGGTAAGAGTACAATTCTTACATCCACAGACAACACAGCAACGGGAATAAACCACAGGAAGTATACGTATTTTCCTGACCTAACCCCAAAACTAACCCTCACTCAAACCTTACCCGTACCCTTAATAATTGCCCTCACCTTAATCCCAAATCTAATCCTAACCATCACCTTACCATGACCGAAATTCTAACAATAATTTTGCTGAAAATTTGCGTCAAGTCACTAGAATTACTAGGCTGCCCTGCCGGATGCCCAAAATCTGATTGTCAGTGATTTAATCAAGAAGGTTAAGTGATAAAACTCCTAAATTTTCAGGTTGCGTCACCAAAGATAGTGCATAAATCGAGGAAACCAATAGAAGGTGTTTATTATAAAAACATAAAGGAAATCCAACAGTCACCAACATTGTTAAAAGAGTTGCTGAGGAAACTTTAAGAATAAAAAAGGCAAATTGACAGAAAATATAAACTGGTCACATAACTTTCCAATTTCCGTTACCAATGACGCTGACTATGGCAAATAAAACAGCAAAGACTACACTTTCTTCAAATACTTTAAAAAAGAAAAGCAGAAATTAAAAAAAATTATCAAATGCCACTTTATGACTACCGCAAGAAACATTCTGTTGAAATGACAATCAGACGCTAATGGGCAAACGTTTATATAAAATTATAGCCTGTATAAGAACGTAAATTTTAATTAGACAACACACTGGGAAATATGAAGGTGTGGAAAGTGGCCGTATAAAGTGAGTAATAAACAAAACGCATTAAATTAAAGTTAAAAATTTTAACAGGAAAATAAAAGGAGCAGATCTTGTAACAAGATTCACAATTTCATGAAAAAGAAAGAGCTTTGATAATATTTTGTCCTAGTGTAAAGATAAGCTTACTTATTGAGTCACAGCAAATAAATACCGATCGGATTGCAGAGTTTGTCAGGGACAGTAGTTGAAATAACAATAAATCCTCATGAAAATAGGAAAAGTTTGGAAATGGTGCTCGATTTTCTCGATTCTACCCTAAAAGTTGTAATCAATGAGCCAAGGCAATTGTGTAACTAGAAAATCAATTGCAGTTTAGTTCACTGTAGACGAAAGAGACTACGGGCAGATCGGTGAAACAAAACACAGTGGGCAAAAATTTATGCCACATGTGGTAAGAGATACGTGTGGGTATAGCCGACGTAACAACTATTGAACTTATCACTCACATATGGCTCACTCTAAGCACACAAATATGCCAGAACAGTGGCAGGCATAAGGATTGATTTTCGTGGTACACTTAACCTCTTAAAATAAGCAGAGTCCTAGAGCAATCAACTTAGAAACATAGACTGCCTCCATTAAATATGGCATAAAATCACTGAAATTGTATACCGTATTATTTTATTGTTCCAGAACGATGCCTAAACTGTGGTGGGCAGCATCCTCTAACAATAAATTAGAAAGAAGACCGAAATATCAGTTGCGCGTAGTACCTATGAAATTAAAGAAAAGTGCTTTACGCTTAAAAAGACAAAAGATTTTGTCATATCCAGTGTCTTAAGACTAAAAGGTAAACCGATGCATGGACTTCAAATGAAGTTCAGAATGACTTAAAGTCTATTCCATAATATTTGTCACGATGTTCCACTTTAGGAAAGGTCACGCTTATAAATTTATAGCGGAAGTGCTATTAGAATTTCATAAACAAATACATCCCAAAACAGCTTAACTTCCCGTTACAAATCGTGAAAATGTTTTTTTCGATCAACATAGGGAGAAAAGTAAATGCGCTATAAGCAAAAATTCAACATTTTCCTAGGAAGTACACAAATTAAAAAGAAAGTCTATCCACGTGGGCAAAAGAATATAGCAAAAAATAAAGCAAACAAGGCGAAAAACTCGATTGATTAGGAACTAATCGCAATAAAATCTCAACATAGAACTGTTAGCGATATCAAAAATACAAGATAACATTGAGTGAAAACAATGGAATTTATAGAAAGCCTTATCCAGCAGTAAAAGTGACACAAGTGTACGTCAGTTACTTAAGTGAAAATTAATGGGACACATAAAAGTTGCCGACCAAAAATAATCAACAATAAAAATATAAAAATAGTAAATTTATTACGAAATTTGGTAAAAAAATAAAAATAACAATTTTCGGCTTCTTTTGTCTGGAATTTTATAAAGCACATGAAGATATTTTGCATTTAACACTCACATGTCCTTCGCCCTCATATACCAAGCCCACTTTATCCTCAGTCAAGTTTTCTGACGATTTCTTTTGCTCCTCCTCCTCTCCCTCATCTTTGTAAACTTTGACTTCATCGGTACACGCACTTTCGTCAGCCGTGGAATTCATGTGTAAAAAATTATCGCCCACACCGCGCAAGGAGCATGTTGGAGGTAAATTAAGGAACCATGACGATTGCCTTGAAAAGGTCATTTAAGATTAGCGTAAATTTTTAATGTTTTATACTAAATTAATTTAAAATATAGAGTCAACAATTCTAATATTTTTAAATTGTTTAAATGGGCAATTTAAAAGCCCGTAGATTCAAATGAACAAGATGGCGCTTACAGGTGTTGCGTCGAATGAAATGAACACAATCGAGCAAAGTATACAGCGCATAAAGCATGATTTGGACCAATTTGAGGAAATACTTAAGCGTGCAGAGTCGGGGCATGCCACTGTTTCGTTTCTCAATGAGAAATATCATGCTATTATTCTGTCAACGAAGGATCTCTCTCAGCACCTGAGATCTCTGCGATCGTAAGTTGCGGTTTTAGTCAGTTTCGTATAAGCTACTGTGTCTTTTCAATCTTTTTCCTTGTGCTCGTCTCCAAAGCTTAACATTCTTTGGAATGGTATAAGTTTGATTCCATTTAAGGCTTTTACTTATTCTTCGGTTTGCCATGAAGTACTGTCTCCCTTCTGACGATAGCATGGTTCTTCAACTGAATAGGCCCTTCGATATTCTACTTCCTCGTAATTTTACCCTGGAACCTGTGTTATTTTATTTACCTAGGTACCCTATTTACACTAAATTCTAAAGGTTCCCTATTCTTATACAACATAGAGGTTTTTTTATAATGTCAGCTTTCAATGTCTTGTAGTTTAAGGTAATAAAGAAGCCGCATGCTTAAATTGCAGAGAAAGGTAGTTGTAAAAAAGATTGCTTAAAGGATGTCGGTGAAGCTAGTTTTCGTCAATGTTAGTCCTGGGTTTCGCTGAAAATAACTGACCAGTACGAACACTCCATCACCGGACTTAAGGAATGTAGGTGTCGATCTGCGCAGCCTTAGCCAAGAGAATACGAGCCTAATGTACACACCGTGCAGCAACTGGTAGAACGACAGATAAACGACACTTGCGAATCAAAAGAAGCAACATAGTCATAACGACGGTTTTTGCCATCTTTTGACACCACAATTATAAAGCGAATCCAATGGGTACTTTTCATATAAAAGCCACTGGATTCAAGGCACATCGATCAGTATTGGTGAATCCTAAAAAAATTACAGGTCACAAGATATTTGCCATAGGTGTCACAATCCAAGATCTGAACCCGATGACATGAAAAGTGTAGGCAATGTCTGCGACTGTGATATCATCTTTAAAGGATCTTGTTCGGTTTTCCTCATAGATTTACCAATAGAATGTCGTCGTTAATGCCCAGGAATTATAGTCCGTTGTAAGTAACCCAGAATTAAACTTAGAATTGTTCACACCGACTGCTTGGTCTAATTATGCCTGTTGTAGTACCTGCATCGGAGATGGCTGATGAGAACACTTCTGAAGTGCTCGGCCCAGTGCTTCAGAATTAGGGAATTCCCTGTCAGAAGTGTTGTGCCGTCAGAGCTGAGCGACAGTGTGGTTCCCTTTGATGCAGGGGCCGTAGTTGGTCTTGATGGCTTTCAAGAAGTGTTCGTTTCATTGTGGTCCGCATACCCCTGGATTTCCTCAGCATTTCGGATCATCCAGGCGTCCTGAATCTCCCGCAGCCGTTGCTGTACAAGGCGGTGGCATCTCAAGAAGGCTACTTTGGTGGCGTCAGTTTGAAGGTCCATGTGGGCTTTGTGTAGTCCATTCTTCTCCGCGAGTAATTTTCTGATGTCGGCATCATTTTCGTCAAACCAGTCCTGGTGTTGACGGCGTGCGCGTCCGAGGACTTCGAGGGCGGTGGACTGGATGACATTTCGCAGTTGACACCATCGTGTCTCCACGGTAGCATTATCAGCTGGAGCATGCAGGTCCTCCAGTTTCCGGGTTATTTGGTTGCTGAAATGCAAACAATGAGCGGGCAAGTTGAGCAAAGGAGTATTTAACTTAACTGGTGGTCTCTTACCTTGCGGCCTTCGTCGGGGTTGAAGGCGGAGCCTTATCTTGGAGATGAAGAGTCGGTGATCCGTCAAAGCATGGGCATCGCGGATCAACTTGGTCACCAGCACGTCCTGCCGATCTCGCCTCCGGACGAGAACATAGTCCAGCAGCTGCCAGCACCGTGACCGAGGGCGCATCCACTAGTCCTTCTCCCGCGTCGGAAGGCCGAAGAAGGTGTTGGTCAGCAGGAGACGGTGTTCCGCACACGTTCGTAGAAGAAGGAGGCCGTTATCTTTACAGCTACTGAGACCGCGGTGACCCAACACTCCCTGCCAGGCGGCGTGGTCCGTCCCGACGCGGGCGTTGAAGTCACCAAGGACAATTAAATTGTCCACCTTCGGCACAGTCGCCAGCAGGGCATGCAGGTCCTCGTAGAATTTGTCCTTCGCCGCATCAAAGCTCGTAATTGGCGCGGGGGGCGTAGACACTGATGATTGTGGCGAACTTGTCTCCCGAATAGGCAGGCGCAGGCACATCAGGCGATCATTGATACCCTGAAACAAACAGGGCAGCAGGCCGCTCCGGAAGTTATGGCCTGCACTCACCTCCAACTGACCCTGCTCAGAGAATCAGGTCTCGTTGAGAGCAGCAATGCCCACCTTGTAGCACGCCAGTTCCCGAATGATTAGCACAATTCTCCATTCCGACCAGTTGTTCGTCGAGTTGACTAAAAGAGAACGAAAATTCCAGGCGGCTAGAGTGAGCGGACTCACCCGAGCAGCCCGGAGAGTATGGCTAGGGGGATGGGGACGGAGACCCTCACTTGTTTTAGCTCGCTGTGCGTGTCCGTTTCTCGGGGTGTGGCCGCTGGGAATAACCCAGTTTCGAAAGGACACAGTCGAGAGTTGGTACCAGTTAGAGGCGGCCACAAAAGCATTTACCACCTGTAGAAGACAAATAGAGTAATCAAATGCTACGTGTGCAGTGCTACCCCTAACTAGTACCCCTTTCACCAGTTACGGAATGTGAACACCTAAGACCCATGGACCACTTCCATATCTTAACGAACTGTGGCCATCCGGGTTTTGAGCTGATCCCCTCTTCGACTCCTCTAAGGGAGTAACATTGTTCGGATTAAGGACTGCAACTCCGAGCTCGGGAGGCTAATGACGAGGGTCATGACCAAACACCTTCAGCCATCTCTCGTGGTTTGCCTGGGATATCCTTGTGATGTTTCGCAGCGAGTGCGTACTGTTGCAATTTGGAGTACGTGGCTGCACTTCACTCGATGAATGATCCTTAAGTAGTGGCGGTCAAATACTCACAGTTTTCGATCGTCTTTTACTCGCACAGCTCAGCATGCACAACCACAAAGAAGGAATTACCGGACGGATGCACGGTACACGCGAACCTTCGTGCGATGTAGATGTCACGTCGAATCTATAGACGCTTTCTAAGGCTTGATAAAACCCTATGAGATGCATCGACTCGGCAAGCACTGTTATCCTTACTCTGTCCATTGGGCAGCAGCCTCTCTCCGACGTATTTAAAAGTTTCTTAAAGTTGCCAGCCATTAATCTCGAGAGGTGCCTTCTTCTGGTCGGCGATGTAGCTTAAAAACGCTAGTCTTCCTGGCGCTCATGGATAAATCAACCGATTTAGCGACCTTATTCACTCATGACACCGTAGACTGCAGATTACCAAAGGTTGAAGCTAGTAAGGGAATATCACCGGCCTATTCGGGAGCAGCCAGCCAGCTTTCAGGTGCAAACTCAGCACCATCCTCCTCGTGCAGGGCCTCCTGAGAATCCAGTCAATAGCGTAATTGAACAGAATGGGTGACAGGATACAACCATGTCGAAGTCCAGACCGACTACTGATTATTTGGGAACGGCTGTTATGGATCAGAACTCTCGCGGTAGTGCTGCAAGAGTCCCCGTCAGTATGGCCATTTCAGTTCGCGACAAGTATCAGTGGATCACGGCTACTGTGCTTTTCACTCAGTTCTTACAGTTGCTTGTAAAAGGTTTTTTTTCGTTTTGGTTTGCAGTCGATGCTAGCGTGCAGACAGATCGACAGAGCTGATTGTAAAGTGCTCCCTTGGTCGTACATAAACAGCCCGACTACCGAGTGGTTTCCTAACATGCAATGCATAGTTGATCTGTTGAGAGTGCGATCGTCGCTAGAGGGCACGCGTGGGCCGCTGTTGATGGAAGGCGAAGTGGGAACTAATATCGTGGATCTTGATTCCTCTATGGGCCGAGTCGGGGTTCCCACTTCGGACAGGCAGCAAACATTTGTCTTGTACTGAGTACTAGGGTCGAGGAACCTGATTATTCGTCAGACCTGACAGCCTGTTTACTTCGTTCGTTATGCTACCCACCACCGTGGACTTCCCGGATAGCCAGTAGCTAGGCTAACAGACGAGAAACCGTCTTCCTGATGAAACCATAAAACAGCAGCTGATGAAACAATTCCTCGAATCGGATTTGTCACTGACCTAAGAATTATTTCTTCCCGCCAACATAGCACCGGTGAACTAGTGCTTCTACACTGCTACCCAAGGCCCCGAAACTAACTCTTCTGCATTCGTGGGCAGCTCCCATACCTGACCGATCTGTACGATTGAATTTTCTGCCCTCGGGATGTTTGGACACACGTATAATAGAGTTAGGTTTTGGAATTTTACTCGTACGTAACAGAGACCCTACAAAGGGGTAAGAACAAGCTTGTTAGCTTTGTTTTTAAGTGAAGCCCAAAGAAGAGGTGGGTAGGATTAGACCCCCCCCGCCTCAACAGGAGGCAACACTAAACAATGTATTTTTCCAACACATTCGCATGCGCAATCGGTAAGAACGCCCTTTTGATTGCTTGAGCCTCTACTGAGTCCACAGTTTCTCTCACTTGTTTTCTTTTTTCAGTCTGTTTTTGTCTAAACCTGAAATGGTGTTGTCTGAAGGAGTCGCCTTAGCTCCCATACAGGTCATTTACGAGACGTTTTAATGTTTTGTGGGAATCAAGACGGTGCACTGTGCCTTAGGGCAGCATAGGGTTATGGAGTACCGATCTCAAAAGTCTTCAATCTAGGATGCCGCCGTCACCACAGTAGCACATGCTAATCCCCCGCTTTCCAGACATCAATTTTGAATGTCATTGAAGGAAACAAAAGCTGTTCGAATTTGATGCGTTTCCATATCGCTCGGAGAATGGTCCTCAAGCAGTTGTGATCAAATGTCTCCAACTTTCGCTCATCTTCTATGCGTGTAGGCCAGCATTCACAACCATAGAGAAGGACACACCGGACAGAAGTATGATATATGCGAATCTTTGTGTCGATAGAAATGTCGCGTCGGGTCCACAGACATTTTCTAAGGCTTGAGAAAACCCGACGAGCAGTATAGATTCGGGAGACAATTACCCTGTCCACTCGGCAGCAACCTCGCCCAAGGTATTTAAAACTGTATATCTCTTCAAGTTGACAGCCATCAATCTCGGGACGTGCGTTCTCCAAGGCAGGGATGCAGCTTGAAAAAATTTTCGCCTTCCCCGTGTTTAGGGACAAGCTGACCGATTTAGCAACTTCATTCACCCGCGGCACCATGGACTGTAGATCATCAAGGTTTGAGGCTAGTAAGGCGATATCATCTGCGTATTCGAGGTCAGCCAGCCGGCGTCTGGGTGCAAGCTCAACACCGTCCTCTTCATGCAGGGCCTTCCCAAAAATCCAATCGATAGCGTATTTGAACAACATGGGCGACAAAATACAACCTTATAGAACGCCAGACCGGATATCGAATGCTTGTGAAAGATTTCTATGGACCAAAACTCGTGCAGTGGTTGAGCTGTAGTAGGCCTTGATCATGGCGATGATTTTCGATGTTAGGCCATCTAGTGCCATTATCCGCCATAAGGATTCACGATGGACGGAATCGAACGCGGCGGCGAAGTCGACAAAGCATATGGCTGTCGGATGCTGGTAACTATGGCGGGATTCAAGGATACGCCTTAGTGTGAATATTTGGTTCACACATCCACGCCCAGCACGGAATCCGGCTTGGTTGGGCCTCGTCCTAGAGTCGCGCACAGCCTCGAATCGCATCAGAAGGACAATGGCGAAGATTTTAGCAGCAACGTCTATAAGACTTATGCCACGGTAATTTTCGCGTCTCGTTTTGTCTCCCTTCTTGTGGACAGGCACAAGGATGCCCGAGCCCCAGTCATCAGGAACAACCCCGTCTCCACGCTTGTACAATCACTTCATGGAGCCAGGGCGCCAATGTGTCGACACAAGACTTGTAGATTTCAGAGGTTCTACCGTCCTCTCCAAGTGCCTTGATGTTGCGTAATCTTCTTATGGCATCAGTGACTTCTCCTTAAGAAGGGGGGTCGCAGGACACTGTATAGGCAGGAGAGGGAGGAGACTCCGTTGCACGTGATAATTGGGTGCTGGGTTCGGTATCGATGTTGAGAAGTTGCTCGAAGTGCCCACGCCAGCGTTCGATCTTGGCCGGGTTTTCAGCAATAAAGCTGCCATTCACGTCACGAACAGAGTTGCTCAGTGTAGAGCGCCTACCACTAACTTGGTGGATAATTTGGTAGAGTTTTCGAGTGTCACCTACGTTTGAGGCCTGCTCCATCGAGGTTGCCATTTCAGCCCAATATTTCTTCCGGTCTTCCCTAACCGATTTTTTTGGGTTTGGATGATAGGTGCACTTTCAGGCGTGTATGTACGAGATTATGGTCGGACCCATAAGCATTACCAGTCTCGGCACCACACATCGATCTGCTATCATGAACCCAGCTGCAGAACTGACTAGGATGTAGTCGATCTGGCTGGCCGTATGATCGTCGTTTGAATACCAGATCAGCAGGTGTTCGTTGCGGTGCTGGAAGCCCGTGTTTGTGACAAACAGTCGGTTATGGTCAGCAAAGTTTCGCAGTCTCACCATTTTCACATCGAGAACCTAGCCCAAAACGGCCAATAAGATGACTGTTAGTGGAGTCACCACGTCCAGTCCGGCCATTCCAGTCCCCAGCAACAATTAACAGATCGCGGCGTGGGAGTCTTTCAACTAACGTTTGCAGTTGCGAGTAAAACGTTTCTTTGTCGTGCCGTTCGGCAGCGGAAGTTGGTGCGTACACAGAGACGATAGAGATGTTTTTGAAGTGACCTTTCAGTCGCACATAGGCCATCCGTTCGTTGACTGGTTCCCAAGCAAGCAGTACACAGTTCGCTTGTTGCAAGAGGGCAATCGCCGCACCATGTTTACCAGAAAAATCACGAGGACCACTGTGGTACAGGGGGAAGCGTGGGATTTTTATTTCCAGGGTTAGTTATTCAGACTTCTGACAGGCAGCATACATCTCCGTTGTACTGATAAAGGCTGCGCTCCGTCAAACTTTAGGTACCAGGGTCCAGGAACGTTCGCACATTCCAGCATCAAATACCAAGGGCCTGATTCCGAGTAGTCCTGCTCGCATACTATTCGTCCGCACCACTGGACTAGGGTTGCGCAGCGCGTTGGCTCCCGCGGACGCTATAGCATTGATCGTAGTCCTATATTCAGACATATTTTCATGAGTTAGCTCTAAAATTATGAATACGGGTGAGTCCCCAACAGCCGCTTGAATTGTTTGTTTGAGGTTGTCTCCTCTAGCGCTTTGGCTCACGAGCCTACCCCAAAGAACCCCCTAACTACCTTAATTTGGCCTCTATTGATATGTCCCCTACAAGATTTCCGCCGAGTACTCCATGGATTACCTTTAGATTTATATGCCCTTTCAAATTCTAACATGCATGCTTTAAAAACCCCAATTCCCGGATGCTACCCACGCTTTTGCCAATTTTTTTCCTTGGGTTACGTATTCATTTAATTTTGTTTTATATTTTTACACTATTCTCAAATGTAGTCAATTGGTCACATTTAAACCGCACTCCGTCTCCTTCACTCGTTGCTAATATGCTTTTGAGTGTTTAATTTACCTCCAGCTAACAGGCGTGTTCGAAACATGCGGGCACATCATGAGAAGTTTATAATTACTGCAAGTCATTACTCCTCCATGCATAACCCTGCCCTTCTGAAACAACGGCTTCACCAAAACCCTGTGTATTAGGCGAGGAGCGGGTTTATACTTATTTTGCTGAATGAGATCGGTTAAATGTGTTAAATTGTTTTAGCAAAGCTGCTGTTTTGTTCTGTTTTTCTTTTATTTGAGCCCTCACTCGACCTAACCTTGTCTTTTGGTGTTGTTCCTGTATTTAATAATTGGTAAGCAATGTGGCCCGGCAAAAGCTGCCGTCTAAGAGATTACTAATATGCCTGCGACCGATACTTTTTCCCTTTTAGAAGGCACTTCCTTTTTCCTTTCAGGGCCTCGCATTCGCTGGGTGAGTCAAGTGAAACACGAGTTCGAGCTCGCCAGCTTCATGAGCAAGCCATGGCCCAGACCACCCGCATTCAGCGCTTTGGGCGGGAAGTACAACGTGTATCAGAGTCGCTGGCCCATGCGGCCGCGATGCAGGGTGACCGCAGTGCTGTCGGAGGTGGCTCTGCTGATCTGATGGGCTTTGAGGGTTCGTTTTTTGACCTTTGACGCCTTGCTGACATCTCCTATTTTTTGTTACGAAAAACATGCCGGTGTCTTGTTGCTCCTCCCTCCACAAAACTTACTGTGCTGTATATTTTGTGCGTCGTAACCCCTCCCTTGGCAACCGAGTGTTGTCGAACCAAAGTTCTTGCCCATTGGCTGGACACTCATTATTCACAGTAGCTTGCCCGCTCTCTGTCATCACTTAATTTGTGCGACCAAAATTGTCCTTTCCTGAACAAGAGGCTTTTGACGCGGGGTTGCACTGCTGCCCTTCTGATGGACAGCCCTGCCTACCAGATGTGACTAAGTCAGACAATGGTGGATTTCAGCCATTATCGAGTGTCTTCAGTATGCTTTACTTAAGACTAACGAACCTTTAGCCTGTATCAGCTTATATTTTTTGTACTTTGTTTGAATATTCATTAATTAGTGATGCAGTTGGCCCGCCCACCGCCCCTGCGTTTCAATTTGCTGTAAATTGACGGACATCACCCTCTCTCAAAGTCCCCAGGACACTTCAGCATTTTTCCTCCTCGTGCTAATCCGGATTGTGTGCCGACCCCTCCCCCCACCTGTGCATAGTATCAACAAGGGGGAAAGTAGTACAAGTGAGGCGTACTCACCGCACTCCTACTACAGACAGCACAGTGTGTAAGCACCATATCAGTTCTCACAGGCGTCCTGGCTTATCCTTACGTTATTTCTCAGCCAGTTCAGACCGTCTGGAGTTGTCATACTTTACCCAGGAGGTGGCATTTAAAATTGGGCTATATACTCCGGCATTGTGATAGGGTCCGCAGCTCCATTTAAACGCGGCCTTATTTTCCCCTTAGCTCTCCAGAGGGAATCTTTCTAACGGTGCATCTTCGGTAGTTGCCAAGCCCTGCAATGGTCGAGGACCCTTCTTCGAGTGAAAATACTGATTGATGAATCCATGATCCTGTTCAAACCGGCCTGTTCTCGACGGACCTGCTTACAACTAACTCCCTTTTCACAAACTGGATGTAAAATTGTTATCCTTGGGGTTTATCGTCGTAGGTTTTTTGCCTATCAGAGGAAGTGAGACTGATGTACATGCACAGACACACGCTTCCCTCTCTTCGTTTAGAGAATGCCCGCAAGTATTGTCCTAGTGCTTTGTGCCAAACATTTGCCCTCTGGATTGTCTGAAAATGTTTCCCTTGTCGGTTTGGCCTACCGGAGGTTTTTGCCGTTTTCAAAATGCGTATAATCGCTGTTCCACAATAGCTCACCGCCTTCAGGGACTGTGTGCAGTCGTCGAGTGGATTCAACGAGTGCGATCAGGCAGGTCGACTGTGCCTTCTTAATCACCGATTTAGATGATCCAGTCACGTGCTGTGCTGACAACTTAGTTCGGCGCATCGTCTTGCTCGAATCCCGCTCTAACTGGCGATGGCCAACTGACCACGAGTGCATATCTCTGCGTCTTTGTCTTTGACCCATTTTCCCCCGGAATCTGTCGCCAACTGACTGCACAGTCGGGGAGTGGCTGTTCGTTTTGTGATGACCTTGCATCTTGGAGGCATCTAATTGAATTATGCTTACTGCCATTGTAATTAAGCGTTCGTCCACCAAAGGTGGTCTACCTTGCAGACCCACGGAGCGCGAAGGCGGTGACGTAACAGATCGGGCCCGTGGCCCAAAGCGTGATCACACTAACTGTTTGGCAGCAGCCCTGCAAATATTCACTCCACTGCCTTGTTATCTGTGTTTTGGCGTGTGTTGTATTGGAGGCTGATCTCTCTGTCTACTATTTGGACAAACGTAGAGTGGACGACAGAAAATCCATGGAGACCTTCAGATTTCCAATTGGCACAGCACTGTCGTAGCCGTCTGTGGACAGACCTGCACAATTCAATCCCGAACTTCAGTCGGGATACCGCATGCAAAATACTGTTACCCGTTTTCTGGCCTTATGCTGGGTTTGGAGACCAAACATCATCATGGTACTACAGCTTATTTTCGAGGTTTTCTGCCGAGGTGGAAAAGTGGTGTTGATCTTCCGAGTTTGTGCACTTGCCCTGCCACCTGAGTTTCCCCGGAGCTCTTATTAGTGATCAACAGACTGACTGTCCACTCAAAGCTACTGCCTCTTGCTTATATTTTGTCTACTTTGAACACTCAATCCTCGGTTCCAACTACACTGTCTTTGTAGTATAGGCACACATTTTACAGTGTCGGTAGACTTCTTGGCAGGCATGTGTGTGTGTATGCTCAACTGCGCTGGAGCGGCCACCTTGTGAGGATAGATGACGAACGACTACCCAAACGACTATGGAGATGTTGCCACGGGTTCTCGTCGACAAGTGAGTCAAGTACGACGCTACAAGGACACTCTGAAGACCTCCCTGAAGCAACTGCAGATCAACCCGGCACACTGGGAGGGCCTCACCCGGAACCTAACGGTCTGGAGGAATATAGTGAAGACAGGGGCAGCATTCTACGAAGACAACCGGATCGCTACCGCCAAGGCCAAAAGAGCGGCACGAAAGTCACCAGCACCCCGGACCAACATTGCTAATGCCCAAGCCCTTACAACATGTCCGCGCTGTCAACGCACCTTCGCGCGCGAATCGGCCTGGTCAGACATCTTCGGACGCAATGCAACAACAATCCGAAAGCTCTAACTTCTACGTCAAATTCTGTCAACCCTGCTTTGGACCCCCACCCTCACCCCTGGCATCAATTCCATTACTCCCTCCATCATAGAGTCCACATCCCAATACTCATCACCTGTTATCCCCACCACCGCCGCCGCCGTTATAACCACCAGCGATGTGGGCTCTCTCCTAAACTGTCCTCATTGTGACCGCACATTCTACTCACACATCGGCCTGGTCAGTCACTTGCGAATCCATCGTACAGAGACTCGTGAACCAGTGCCTGGATCACCAACCCACAGCTGAGATCGCCGCATCCACTGCCTTCACTGTCCTCGCGCATTCACTCATCGCATGGGCTTACTCGGTCACATGCGCATCCATGACAGCGGAATTCACCGCAATACCGATACCCCATGCAAACCCTCCGCTCCTGCCATTTTTACCGCCACTGCCACCCCCTACTACAACGAATGACATCCCCCAGCCTCTCCGAACTTCTCCTGTCCACACAGCGCCCGCAACTCCACCTCCCGCATCGGCTTGGTCGGTCGCATGCTAATCCATTGCGCGGAGGCTGGTGAACCAGTGCCTGGGGCTTCGACATATAATCACCGCGCCCGCCTCCACTGCCCTCACTGCTACCGCACCTTTATACACCGCATGGGCCTATTAGGACACACGCGCCTCCACGACAACCTGCGGTAAACAGTCCGAGGCTAAACTACATCAGCCTACACTACCTTCACCAATACATACACAACACCCTCACCATCATCACGTACCTGAGAATATCATGGGGTCCTAGAAACCGTGGCTTGTAAGGCTGCCAATCTAACGCTTACACCAGACCACGCCGTTGGCCCAGTGCATGTGTTGTGTGTGCGGAGTGGCTGACCGGTGTACTGGGAGTCAGACGGCGATGGCTCCTCCATATCCTCTGATTTAATGAATCCTGGTGTGTGCGTAATGGGGGCCAGGTCGTGCTGTGGTGCGCGAAGACGGTTAAGCGGACCCGTCAGCCAATGCGCTCACTCCCACATCAGCCAACTGACCGGCTCGGCGGGTGTTCTGATTGTGGGGTAGGGGAGAGTTAGGTCGACGGCTCAGCGTATTTTATTCACTATAAACAATCTGACACGCTTGAAACTATCACAGTGCGCTAAAAGCCGTGGCTTGAAGGTTGCCAACTGACGGGATAACTAGGACCACGTGTTCGGCCCAGTGCCTGCGTTTATGGGCCATGGACGACTGGCGGAGTGAGAGTCGGTCTAAAATGGCTCCTTATTAATGTGATATCTATGGCAGTCCCATTCATTTGGGATCTGAGTCGCCCCTTTCTTGTATCGTTGTGTTCTTTTTTTGGAGTAGGACGACGGTGCGTGAGCCTGCGCCCTGTCTCATCTCCGGTCTTCTCAACTCTCTCTTGACACCGGGTCCAGGTGGGGGGTGTGGAACACAGAGTGAGGTAGGTGCAGTGCAAGTCTACTTTCACTATAATCCAGCGTGAGTCACCGTCCCTGCACAGCATACGGTGGACATCGTTGAACACGACGGTCGAACCACCGTGTGTATATGTGTGTGATCTGCCCCCTAAACGGTCCGCTTGGTAGATGCGCTGGACCAACACGGGGGCCAAATCAGGGTGCGGCAGGCGTTATTCTGGAATGTGTTCCCATAAAAAATTTCGAGCATGGGGGGGGCGGGCGATGCGCGTGCACGACTTGGGCACGCGTCGGTGCAGGCTCATGCCGCACCACCCACTGTTGCCATTTACGAATATGGTGGGATATGATTCACCTGCGCCCGACCCCACCTCCGGTCTTCTTGACTATGTCTTGACACTGGGTACAGGCGGGTAAGGGAAGAGAGAGTGCGGTAGATGCATTGAAAGTCTACTATCACTTAAAACTAATTTGCGCACATATTACCGTTCAAAAACATCAACATCAACTAGGACTACTACTACTACTACTACTACTACTACTACTACCACTACTACTACTACTACTACTACTACTACTACTACTACTACTACTACTACTACTACTACTACTACTACTACTACTACTACTACTACTACAACTAATGACAATCCTGGTGGTAAGATTATTTCCGTTACTATTATCACGTCTTACTTTGATTAGAAAATAAGTGAAATAGGCGAAGGCCGAGCGAACTGCCCTTCGTTTTAAGTACGCGCGACAGTTTGACGCTGGTTTTCGACAATGCCTACCGTGTGCCCCACAGAGCGATGGACGTAGGGGTGTTGAATTTTGCGTGAATCAGTTTATAGTAGTGGGCTTACGATGCAGCTACCCAACTCTCTCCTCCTCACCCAGCTCCCGGTGTTTGCCAACTGAAGAGCTCTTGGATGGCACTGATGGTTTGTGGGAGAGCAAGCGGGCGGTCTATGTCCTTGTTAGTTTTAACTGAGGGGTGGGGGAGGAGAGGGGACTGCCGGTCGATGACGGCGTCGGGCATTGTGGCGGGGCTTTTGAGGACGGTTCTGAAGTGCCTCGGTGTAAGGCTATAGAATTAACGATTCCTACGCGAGAAGCGTTGTTCAATCGGAGCTGAACAGCGGCGTTGTGTGACACCCTACATCTGACTTGGTTTAGACAAGTAAGGCTCCTACATAAAGGTGCCGTCTTCAGGCCCTGTGCAGGTGTCTGCGTGTGCAACTTGGGTGTAGGTTGAATAATGACTAGTTAGCCACATGTCTGACCATCCGCACATCATACTCGACGCCTCACTGTTTAATAAACCACTTGATCCTTCGACTTTCCTAACTACACGCGGTGCTTATATTATTTAAACTGAAGTGGGTTTGGAATGTTGACGTAGGCCATTGAAAGCTGGCTACGCCGTTGCCCATAGCATTTCGAATTTTCCACTGAAACCCTCAGTGAGCCAGTGTTGGGGAGAGGGGGTCGGCTGTCGCTTCGCAAAAATTTCCTCTCCTGTCTACGTCGAAGCATTCTACTTTTTAATTAATGAGAGCCCACGGTTAATGGACAATCTCGGGGGATGGAGGCTCGGAATTTTTGCATGTTAGACCTCCCCCTATTGCGTCGTCAAGAGAAGAAGCAGTTTTGTGGTAATAGATGGCGATTCGGTCCGTAAGCCATGCCGAGCTTGGTCTGCTGCCCAACCATTTTCGCCCAATTTGTCCCTTTATTTGAAAACGGCTACAGCAGATGCTTAATGGGTGTTGCGTATCATTTTGGGGGAAATGCTCATAGCTGCCATCGCATTATCATTAAAACTATATTTCAATATGCTCTTAAAAGACACCCCAGATTCCTTACTCGTCCCGTCCCCCCATTCCAGATCACATCTCTGTCAGCGGACATCGTTTTGCAAACCTGCACATTTTTTTAAAAAAGAAAGTCTTTGACATTTTTACACCTCAGTCTTCCCCCTTTCTTTATAGTAATATAAGCGAGATTTTGCGGTTTTTTGAAATCAGGCCGAAGACTCATGGTGTTGCCTACTAAAGGCCAATATGGCAACCATGTGTGAGCGTTCTCAGCCAATCCTCCCTCGTTAAGGCTTGATAAAACTTGCTTAATTATCGGTATGATATATAATTAATTCATATTTTAAACCCTGTAACGTAAATAGGAATGTGAATCATTAATGTTCTGTCACGATATATTTTGGTAATTCTAGGGCCCAACTTGTTCGAATGTCGACAGTTGTCATGGGAACTGATAAAATCTGTGAGAGATGGGGAACAAATGTTTATTGCGTAGCTGCTGGTACATTTCCTTAGATTTACAATAGTACTTCTCTAATATTATGATGTTTTAGTCATCATCATGATCCAACTGTTAGGCTGATCTTCGATGGTTGTTGTAAAAGAGCCACTTTTTCATAAGTCACGACGGTGTCTGAATTATATTCCTTCTTCTCATGCGTACATCGTATTGACAGAGTTATGGCTTTGCGTTCATTGCTTGAGCTTTCTAACCTGATTCCTATGAAAAACAACGGTTGAGTAATCAGGGTTTTCGAATTCCGCTATTTCTACATGCGTCCGCTTCATTAGCCACCGCTAACTGGTGGAAGTACCTCGCCGACCCTCCTACTCTTTGTCAACTTCTGAAATGCAGTTTGACCGTGCGCTCATTGTCTGTTCCTTCACCGAAGGCTTCCTTATAGTACTGCTTTTCTCTCCGCAGATTTAAACTCGTAAAAAATTTGCCATGTTTGTCTTTATTTCCATCTCGTTTGGACAAACGAATGTCTTCTTATTCTAAGGTTTCGTGGACGTCGGGGAGTACTCCGTTCTGAGCCCGTAATTTGTCTAACCACTTTCCTCTACTGCTGTCGCAGGTTAGGCAAATTTTCGTGGTAACTTCAAACCAATGAGTGTGGCTTGTGAAAAGTTGGGGGACAGTGACACATGATATAACGACGCTGAATCCCCTTTTGTTATGTGCCCACCTGGCGATGTCTCGCTGCAGTGTAGGCTCTCGATCCCCAGAAGTACGAAGGACTTGCAATCATTAATATAGTCTTAATAGCATTCTCACGCACCTGAGACCAGAGATCCCCCAAATGCAGCCTGGTACATGTGGACCAGTTTGTGTGCGTGGCGCGCGTAGACGAGCTTTTTGATGCTGAACACTGCGCTACTCTCATCTCCCTTTGTTTTGGTATTATCTTGCCATCACTGCACTGTGATTGAGGTAGATACGTGGCAAGGCTACATTGCTAAACGAATGCGCATGTGATCGTTTTTGGACATACCTTGCTTGGCAGTGGTGAGATTCCTGATAAACTGTTTTTTTTGTCTGGAGATTACAGTCAGCGCCTTAACTTTGCCCTACTCGAAACATTATTTCCACATCTACCTCGGCAATCTTACATCCAGCGAATTTCTTATGTTCGCGTGAATCTTCACTGCCGGATGTGTGAGGCTTGGGGCATTTTTTACCAGATAAGAACGCTACTCTTTGAAACCAATCTGCGAGTGAGCTAGCTCATTTTCCTCACTATAAATAATGTGACGCGCTTGAAGCTATCATGGTACGCTGAAAGTCGTGGCTTAGAAGGTTGTCAATTGACGGGATAACTCGAACAGCGCAGTCATCCCAGTGTGTGTGGAATGACCGTTTGGCGGAGTGAGGGTAAGGCTGCAATGGCTTCTTCTTAATGTGGCCTCATGGCACTCCCACTCCATCTCCCACCTGTCACCTTCGTTTAGTCACAAAACCGGGCCCATGTTCGGCAGGAGGAGAGAGTGTGGTAGATGCAGTGCAAGTAGCCGTCCCTGTGGCCACCTTGCTATGGGGCACACAGGGGACCTAGTCGAAATCGACGGTCGAACTGCCAGGTCGCGTAATAATTGATTAGCAAATGCGATCCTCTTGCCACCTGCTTGCCACAATAACTAGTCTTGCCCGAAGATTGCGCGGCGCAAAGTCAGCAGATTGACGGTTCATATCCCCCATTTCCGACAGTCTGCAACAGGTAAGTGTCTGACCTTCAAAAATTCCAGGTGACCAAAAAATTGAATGTCCTAGTAGGGCAACCAAGCCGTTGATATCAATATAAGTTTTAGTAGGCTCCCCCATCAAATTGTCCTCGCTGAGTGATTATCTTCCAGCCTTCCACTTCTTCTTTCGACAGGCGGACCAGCCCAGCAGCAGCAGGTGGTCCTGCAAATTGAGAGTGAGGAGCAACGCGCCCGGGAGATGGAGGCCCTGGAGTCCGATATTGTCCTCGTTAACGAGCTCTTCACCACCCTTGCAACATACGTTCACGACCAGGGCGAGTTGGTGGACTCGATCGAGGCCAACACGGAGGCTGCCTACGTTCAGGTTAGCAATCTAAACATAACCAAATAGCTGTAACATCAAGTAGCGCACGCTAGAAGTCCTCATTTGTCCTCGTGACTTTTCAAGCGTGTCTTGGTCATGTACGAGATAGCCTTGCCCCCTATTGATTGCAGGAGGAAATATCGGCAATTCTATTGTCTTGGAACTGGGGCTTTTTAGCCCCGCAATTCAAGTCTATTTAACGTTAATCCTTAGTCCTGTAGTGATGACGTTGCTAGGTAACAAATCTGGGGTTGGTGCGTCACTTGATTTTGACGCATTAGCATCAGCACTGCCGATCTTTATTCACCTCGTGTTAATATGATCTAAACAATACTACCTGCTTAGCCATTTTCCGTAGCAATGTATTTGTCTTTTAGGTTGCGAGCGGCGTTCAGCAGCTTAATTCCGCGGTTGTACACAGGAAATCAGCTCGTCGTCGGAAGTGCATCTGCGCACTCATCTTCATCGTCTTAATTGTGATAATCGGCCTCATCATTGGACTGTCCCTGAGAAGTAACTCTTAGAAACCTACCGCCAACCTGCGTCCCTACCCATTAAAACTAATTACCATATCTTTACTTCAAACTTCTCACTAATTTGCGATGTTCAGAGTGATCTCGATCCTTGTTACCCTCTGGATCCCTTTTTCCGACTGCTGTCTATTAAGCTTTGCCCTGATCAGCACGAGGTCCGCCTCCCTGCCTCTTTTGCATCGGCCTCCAGTGGTGATTTACTCTCAGCCAACCCCCATGCAAATGAACAAGATGCCCATGATATGCCTCTATGCACCTTCTGGGTGTACTTCTACCCCGTTCTTTTTCATTTTTTTTAAACCAAGATTTCACCTGCTTATTTCCCTAATCATGCTCCGGTTGCCACGTCTGCTCATTTTTACGCTGTACAGCCGATTACTGGTGTCTTCTGCTAAGTTTCGCGTTCACCGTTTTGTTACTTCTGCCGAATTACTGCACATGGTTTAGCTGTGCGTGGGTGGTTTTTGGTCCTTCCTCATGATCCATTTGGAATTGGTCATGAAATGCATGCGCTCAAGCGCCGTAAACGAGCTGCTTGCTGTCGGTGACGGAAAATCGGGCGATTTGGTAGATGGAACAAGCCAAGGGCTCAAACCTACAACTGTGATGACCTTCCGCTGATGGTTACTGTTTTAGGATGAGGATGGCATGTGAGTTCTGGCACGCCGAATAAAAGAGGATGCCAGACTAAGAATTGGGTCTGCATTTCACTCGACCTGAGCTTTCTCGCTCACACATGAGCCCACAATCAAGAGCAGTTAAGGCAGAAGACAAAGAATCATCAATATGCCTAATTTCCATGGACTCTGATTAATGGAGACGCATTTGTTAAAAGTTCTTTAGCCTGACTAATCGATTGACAGGTGATTCGAGACAACAAAGGGATATAAAGTGGTGGAGCGCACCCATGCGTCAGGCAATCGCCGCCCTCAAATACAACTGCGATTTATTTTTCTCTGCAACATTAAACCCGATTACAAGTCCGCTCCATGTACTCGATGGCTCAGTTTACCCTAACCCATTTTACCTTACCGCACAAGGTTAGTCCCTCGAACTGTCTGGGCCCTTGAATTGGTCTAAACTGAGGGCAATATTGACTTTTGTCTGTTCCCCTTTATGGCGATGAGTCACCTATCTCACTGTAATACCTGTGAACTGCATGAAACTGTAAGTCAAGACTTGAATGGTTACTGGCTGATGGGCTAAATCAGTTCCAGCCAGGATTTTGGAGCAGACAGTAATGATTCCTTCTTTATGGGATCCGCATAGCATGCAACACACAGGTTGCATCAGAGTCCGCGTGTAACATACCTTAGGTAGCGGCGTTAGGCTCGTTTTACTCTGTATTTGGATTGAGTCGAATAGATCATTAATACTATGTAAGAGGGGGCGAGTCAGGTCGACGGAGCTGATATCGGGAACTCTTCTCTACGGATAACCGAACATCATTCTATGATGCAGTGATAGCCATGGCTTCGCGAGGCCACCTAGTGGTGGGAGTATTTGCTTCTACGTAGGGCGGAGGGGCAGGTTGCAACGTCCTCTTCTTGCTGTAACCAGCCTCCATGGCTTTCTCGGCTGTGTGGTATCCGAAGCCTCTACCTTCTCTGAAGTCTGGTAGGTGCGGTGTTAGAAAGCAGTTTGTGTGTAGCCCGCGTAGACGGACTGGCAAGCATTGTCAGCCGATGCATCCGCTACTATCTCGGGCTGTCATGACAATGCTTTAGCAGTAACTTATCATTGGGCCTATACAGCTACATAGAGAATGAAACTATGAGAGCGTACTGGGTTTATAAGGGTCCAATGGTTGGTAATCATCGTTCTCATGCCGCCTGCATGGCGAAGTTGGCGTGTGGAGGTCATTGTAACTGGAGAAGGTAATGTAGTGTGTGAGCGCTGGTCGTAGGTTGAGTATGGGGAGTGAACAGCACGGTCTACTACGCGTACTGAACAAGTGTCATCAAGAGGGTGGGGGGCCGTGTGATCACCACCTGAAGTCGGCTTTGGCCACAGATGAGAGAGCGCCTGTATTAGCGTCTTTCGACAGCACAGCACTGGATTCGCTAGCCGTATAGCACTGCCTCGGCTGTTGCTAGCACCCGTAGGCGTAGGCCCTTAGAGGAGTTGGCTGGTGTCCGGTAGGCAAGCCGAAAGGTGATTAGTATCAAGATGCGTGAGAATAGAACTCGGAATCAATATATTTTCTTCTTTAACTAGCCGAACGGGTATGTGTTCAGGTACCTTCTTTTTCAGGAGCCTCGCTGTATTTCCACTGTCACGCCCCACAGGAGCAAGTGAAGGAGTACATATACATTGATGCGACCTTCAACGAGCGTCGGTCTTTACCTCCAAAGCATAGGAGGGGAGAGCTGGTAAGGAATGCGCGTAGGTTCGTGATCGCTGTCCTCAGACGTCGTCCTACGAGTTCGCTTGTTGCATCTCCTAAAAAAGGCAGTTTTATTAACACTTTTCTGTAGTTAAAGTACTAGGGTTTGCGGTGCGCTCCCCAATATTCCGCAGGATGAATCTCCCTGAATATTCGTTTCTACGAAGTGTATTAGGCAGACGCTGGCGTTCTTATTTAACAGTTTCCGGCGAGCAGATACCTCACACTCCAGCTGCCAACCCCTAGACTAGATTTCGTTTTATATTTAGTGGAAGAGATCTGTAAAAGTTAAGGTATTGTCACATCCAGGTTTTCTTTCGGATAAGCTGACGCTGGCTAGGTCCACCATATTGCAAAGCTTTGAATTGATGGGTATTATACTGAGGATGGATTTTGGACAGGCGCGAGAGAAGGCTTATTCGGAGCAACAAGTGCGAAAGAACAATGGATTATTTCAGGGTTAACCTATATAAACGAGGTTGGATTTAAAATGAGCGGATTTTTAAAATCTGAAGTGCATACTGTCTTTGATAATGCACACTCACACCCAGAACCATTACATTCCACTCGTGACAGGCGACTAGACCCAATGCAGTATCGGGTCAGGGGAAGTTTGTTCAATATTCTCTACTCCAATGGGTTCGACATACGACGAGCAATAACAGAACAAGCTTTGAGCGCTAAGCACCACGTAAACTGTACTTGTAGTGCGCACCACACCCGTATTGATTAGCCATTACAAACCCGATAATCTCACTTCCTAATTTTCCACTTGTTCCTTTTAGGGGTTTAAAAAAACAACTCAGTTGCCCTCTCCAAACCAACCTTATTGATTTTCCCGACTCGACTGTTTGATTTCACTGATGATCGATAATTTAATGCGCCTGGAAGTTCTGATTGACAGAATGGATTGAAAGTTTTCGGCGAAAGGAAAATTAGTACTGTAATTAAACTACGCTTACTACCCCTATAGTTGAGGTGCTTAAGAAGGGCCATATCCTTAGATGCATGGTTTAATAAACTGAATGGTGTATACCTTATATATTCCAGAGTTTCATATCATAAAGTTCTGCTAAACCTCAATTCATTGATTGGGTATGCTTCTCGATTCATCTCGGGTATTTTTTGACGCGGAAGTTTAAACATTATTCACTTCATTTATTTCCATGCTTCAGCCCATTTTCACTCAATTGCTTACTCTTACCCGGGCAAGATTTTCTACCAGTTCGACAAATGGTAACGTCTAATATGTCAGTACGTAGTTTTCATTATTCAAACATGCAGGCTTGTTTGATTTAAGTAGGCATGTTATATTAGAGTTAGGTTTCGTGCTGAGCTTAAAAAATGCTTAATAGATCGGTTATGGTTGGGTTAAAGTTATGGGTTAGGGAAAAGAGCAGGGTTGGTATATAAGTTAAGTTTGCCTGCCTCAGACCGGGTTATCCAATCAAACCTTCGTTAACCAGTAACCTTGCATTCCTTGTTTTCCTGCATCCGTTCCAGCACTTCATTAGGCTACAAAAATTAGTTTTTATTAGAAACGTGAGTATTTTCAATGCAGCCCATGAACTCCAATAATTGCCTCGTTCATCCGCCTATCTGATAAAACTAATATTATCGCCCATCTCAGTGGACTAACATGTTAGGTCTTCGCCAGCCAATTCATGCTTTGAGTTAAAATGGTACACTATGAGATTAGCATTGCTCACGCACTTCTGAAGGTCATCCTAATCTTATTCTTCTTTTAGGGTTGGAAGTTACTTATGAATTCTACCCCAGGCTTCCTGCTTCTGCGCTTCATCTGCAAAAAAATTCGCGAAACGTTCGTTCTTTGTATATTATTTCATTTTTTCGTTCGGCTCCCAAAACTGCCGAACCTGCAGACTTGGGTGGACATTGCCGTGCCGTCTACATTTACGCACCAAAGCATCCCTTCGTTTCAAACTGCTTCCAGACATTCCATGTTCCTAGACTGTGTAGTTTCAATTTGGAACACAACAACGGAAATGATCAGTATATTTGCTACTTATGGAAAATTAGTTGGCTATGCACATGCAGAGGGATGGGAAGTTCGTCAAATGCTACCGGGTGGAAGAGCCAAGGATCGCTCCTCCACGTTTTCCAGACGCACTACCCACACGAATTGCATTCGTTCCGGTGGGTAGGATGGCAGCTTGAGCAGGAGACCGTCTTCGCGCTCCTCAGCCACCAAGCTGACGCCGGTTTCAAAGGCTAGTAGAGTGCAGTTGGGCATTTTGCCGGGCTCCGCCTTCACCACGGGGAGCAAAAGGGTGTGATCGGGTCCCGCGGGCCAATCGGCGAACAGTGCGTACACTGCTGACACCCCATTGAACGCCGCCTTTGGTCTCTGCTTGGTGTACCTGACAGGTGAAATGTGGGAGGGGGTGGAGTGAAGCTGACAACGGAATCAGGCGTTTTGAAACGATGTTGGAAAAGTAGCTGGAAATTCGAAAAATGGAACTCACGACTATTCGTCCAGTCAATTGGGGTAAAGACTGGGAGGAGGGGTTAATTACGCACTGGAGGGTGGGGTACATAGGCCAAATTGACTGTACACACCCTGTAGATGAAAGCGACTGGGCTGGTAATTTTAGTACCTTGGCGGTTCAGTCTTAGTGGCGGTCCATGAGATGTACTCACAGGCCTTTGTGATGTGCGGAGAACTCGGGAGAATGAAGAAAACTTTTCCCACTAGAACGCTAAGTCTCGGGAAACGCCCACTAATCGGATTTACTACTGAAAGTCATTGTGCCGTCTATTATTATTAGTATTATTATTATTAGTGCGGGTGCCTATACCGCCCCACAGTGGGTTATATCTACTGTATTGACGACTCTCGAGCGTTCTTTCAAAGAATTCGAAGTTATATAACCAATTTGTGAAAGATGTCTTTATTCTGTACTTTCTACTACAACGAGGATTATTTCTGACAACTGAACTCATCGCTGACTGACACGATACCGCAGACGGGTGAATGTTACTGGACTCCCCGATATCCGTTTTCCATACTGAATTATTTGTATAAGACTAACAAACAACTAGAGGGCCTAGATGACCCGATTGTGCAATTAAGTCCCGGCAGATTTCCGGCACCTTCATAAATTCAGAAGAAATGGAGCTCAAACGCCTCTAACATATGTCAACTGACTGATTCTTAGATGCACGCATGTAAACAATGATTGATGGAATCCGTGCACGGATTGTCCATAGAAAGGACACCATTATTGAAATCTACCTAATATGTCAACAAAACGAACACAGTCACCCTCAAAATAAGTTGTGTTGGGACCCTCTTTCATCGGTTAGTTTCCATTAACAACCGATAATTAACCGAACAGTGACCGCGAAAACCTGGGACACCAACCCGAATTGTTGAACTAACCGCCCTGCCATTCGCTCTCTTCTTATCGGAAGCGCCAATTTTGGCCTTGCAATTTGACTAGACAGCTGAACCTCGCTATTGTGGAGCTTGAACTATGAATGTAATGCTTCGCCTCTGTTATTGTCTGTAAACGGTGGAAGAGGACACTTCCACGTTATGGCGCGTATTTTAACTTGCTATTGTTTTGATTCTTATCACTATTTTAATAGTCCCCAAATGTGGTCATTCGAATGCCTTTGAGGATTTTGTGCAGTATGTCTTGCATTTTGTTATATAATCTGAGAGTGACTTTTCGCCACAGATGTCGATCTCTAACTTTAGAACGCATTGAGTTGCTTATTTTTGACGAGGTTTTAACTGGAACTTGTGCGTCAACTCTGAAGATTCTCACCTCATGTCTTACCGTTACTAAACCACGTGCTCTGTTGAAGAAATAAATATAAACCTTTTGAGTAGAGGATTTTGGCTGGGCGAGTAACTTGACCCATGTATGATTAAACTCACGGCTCCCGGTGGGGTCTCATAGCTCAGTTGGCTAGAGCGTTGGCTGTACTGAAGTCATCCCCTTGCTGGCGTGGGTTCGAATCTCACCAAGGCCGCCAAGCTTTTCACAAGTGGGTCGATGGAATTATACTAAGCCGCCAAAATCCTCCGGTAATTAATTTTGCCTGGTGGTCATCTGGTGGATTCTAGATTGACTGCTTAGGAAATCCTGCTTGGGCAGTCAGCTTACTGTATCAGATTTAGTGGATTCCATACGTTGTAGCAGACTGGGCGGGTAACTTGATCCATGTGTGATTTAACTCACGGCTCCCGTCGGGGCATCGTAGCTCAGTTGGCTATACTAAAGCCTTCCCCTTGATGGCGTGGGTCCGAATCCCACCGAGGCCGCCGATTTTTTCACAAGTGCGTCGAAGGAATAAACCTAGTGGTTACTTAAAAGAACAAAGTAGGTAGTTTATGGCCACGACAAATTACATACCAAAGTTTGGGTCGTTTGGGGTCCTTTTGCACCGCCCAGGGTACGCTGTCATAGATAGCCATTCCGTTCACCGACAGCCACTCGCCCATGTTCAGTAGCCTTTCTTCAAATATCGGGTCAATCGTTCCCCAAGCAGTAGGACCAACATTAATGAGAAAGTTGCCCCCGAAGGCAATGGTTTCCACCAGCGTCTCGATCAATTCCTGTGGTTTTGCACATCGTAAGGGTGGCGTTAATGTGTTAAGAAATATGAAGAGCAAGGACTCAATACACCTTAGGTAACAGCAGAGATAACAGAGTTTCAACGTGCCTGGTTTGTGAGACAGTCCTGTATACGACTGTTTCGACGAAAACCCCAAGAATACTTGTCCAGGGTCATACAACTTTCCCACTTCCTCTTAGGTAGAACAGTGGGATGATACCTGTCTGCACAGGTGAGAAAATCACCGTGCTTGCATTCCACATCCGATCCCCAGCGATCGTTGACGACAACAAAGTCCTTCACAGGTGAGTCATTGTAGAGCCAGGCAAGAAATTCTTTGGCCTTCCAGTACTCACTTGTGCTTGGAGCTCCATCGGACCAAATGACACTAGGGCGGTAGCGTTCGACTAGATCATAGAGCTCGGGCATTGTCTTTCCGTCAACAAAAGCCTGAACAAAAATCGCTCAAAGTCACTTGAAAAGGTACTAATACGCTGAAAATGATCATTCAATGTATCATCTAGGACGGGTTACCTGTCTCTATAATTAGAAAAATAAGACCAGATGAAAGTTAGGAACAAGGATATCCAAACAAAATTGGCTGTGCGATAGAGAGACCCGTTTGCTGCCCAAGGTGTGAAATGTTAAACTCTGAGGAGTTATGGCAATCTGCTCCCGAGATCGCCGCCCTATCACGCTGTCTTCCTGTCTGTTTCCAACTCCCGCTCGATTCGCTGCTGGAGCCGTCGGTGTTTTGGCACCGACCAATCAACGTGCACTATCCATTGATTGACTGCAGGCGACACAGATCAATGGCCTTGGGTCCAAGAATCTCCACGGAAGGATGTTTGCGGAAGAGGAGGCAGCTTGTGGCAACTGCTTGCGGAGCTCCTCGTACGCTATTTCTTTCAGTTAAAACTGATCTTCTATATCCCCTGATTTCTGAGTGGGGAAACTTCGTGATTTTGACCATTTAAAAACAACAAATATATCTTTGTAGACCTCCCTAAAGCACTTATCGAGGCCCGCGACGTGCGTCGTCACCTGCTCATAAATTTTCCAGCCTTTTCTCCAATAATTCCGTGGGGAATACAATACCCTCCCGACTGGCATCCAATTCCTTCCTATATTTGGAATTGGGCCAGAGGATCGTAGTGGCTGAGGTCTCCCCTATGGTTTAAACTGCCGCGACAGACTTGCTTATCCTGTGCGCTATGCTCTAGCATCTGACCTGTAGTGGAGTAGCCACTTCTTGAGGATGGCTAACAAACAACTGCCCATGCCAGTACTCTATAGCGGCAGCGCTACGGGCACTAGCCAACAAGACCTTTAGCTTTGTAGACCTATCCCAAGCACCTGTATGTCAAGAAAAAGACGTGGACAAGCCTCGCAGAGGATCGAACCACTGCTAGCTGTAACATTATGTATCAGTGCTGCTTATTGTGGCTGGACATAATCGCTCGAATCTCAATGTGAGTACTACTCGGTCACAAGGCAGCGATTGAAATTTTTCCAGGCGTTCATGTTTTGCCCGAAATATTACCAGCTGACGCGAAAAGTCGGTCGTACTTTTAAACCAGCGATGAACTACAAGGTGTGGTAGTCAAGGATTTGAGATGGAATCTAACCAAACACGCACTAAGTTCGTTCCATCTACAGGAGAAGTCAATGGGCTATTAAGAACAATTAATTCGGTACGCAGGGAAGGTTACAGTGAAATGGCTGTTTGCCTGTGTGACAGAACGAAGCGTCCGTTCGGTAGCGTGTCAGCAGCGGTGTGTTGCTTACGCGCATGTCTGGTGCATGCGGTCGTGACGGTCTGAGTGTGTGGGACACACAATTGGTTGGTTCAAGGGCTGAGTCTGGGGTGCGTGGGCGCAAGGGCCCATGGGTGACCAAGCAGGCTGATCGACGCGCATAAAGAAAC
This sequence comes from Schistocephalus solidus, assembly GCA_017591395.1. NCBI lineage: Eukaryota > Metazoa > Platyhelminthes > Cestoda > Diphyllobothriidea > Diphyllobothriidae > Schistocephalus > Schistocephalus solidus. The sequence continues at coordinate 41,237 of WEDG01008611.1, read as the reverse complement.
CCCGGTTGTTGATGCAGCCATGATTAGGCTCAGGTCAAACCTGAGGGGTTGGTCGTGCTTTCGCGATGCGCCTGTGGCTCAGCACGCTTGTCGCGGATGTTGGATGAGAAAAGGCACGCCAAAGAAGGGGGCACGGGACCGGCTGCTACAAAGGACTCCCTATTAATGGGACCGTTATTGCACTGTTACTTGCGTCAACTCTGCAATCCTCTGACCCGGTAATGTCGTATACGAGTGGAGGTATCGAGCAGATCATGTTTAGCAAGCGCGAGTGGGTTGTTTTGCCTTGTTAACACATCACCTCTCGTCCTGTTTTCCTCTTGCTACCCGAAAACCGTGGGGGTGCAAAGAAAGAGCGAAGTATGTGCAGAGACAATGCCCTTTACTGAAAACGAAGTCACTTGTATCGATCTACCTGTCAATTGCGACGGTGGACTTATCACTTCCTTTTCATGAGTTTCGACATCTGCTGTAAAAGGCGCTTCTGTGTTCGGCAGCCCACAAACTGAACCTATGCTTAGGGTTGTACGGTTCAGACACGGCTTTCGATCCTTCGATTCCCTGCTCCACTGTTTTTGGCATAATCGAACGACATGGATACATAACCACTACTCATAAAACACAAGTAGATACAACAAGTAGAATAAAACAATAAGCCGTGACTGCTGAAACCGGAACCTTTTTCAGTGCATCACGTAGCAACAGCACTGTCATTATTTGCCATTCCAGACTCGCCACAAGTTATCTGAAAATGGGTCGATAGTTCTAACCGTATGGATTTTGCTAGCGTCCTGAAAAACGGTTTCTTGACTGGTGGAACAAGAACTTCTTTTGACTGAAAATTTCGGATTCCGCCTCGAATCTGTCATCAGAATCAGACTCATAGGCGCGCGTGGAGGCATAAGAGTTGAAAGGGACTAAGGTTCAGCCTGGACAGATTAATAATTGAGTAATGAAGATGGAGACAGTTATGTATCATAAAGGATAAACACAATTAGGTGGAGGTCGCGGGCGGAGGGTAAATTACCTAGTCATTATGCTCTCACTTAAAAATATTGGTTGGGAAGGCAAACAGTATGGCCCTGTTCGGTCGAGTATTTATCGCGTTAGTTTAGAATAAGCGTATTGAATACTCAGCAGTGGGTTACGTAAGCCCTTTCAGCTAAAAATGATTAGGGAGCCGCACACCCCAACTAGTGCATACTTGAAGAAAGAGTATCATTTTATTTTTTTAATTCTCGCATAATTTTGAACATGAGTTGCAGTTACACTTGCAATCAGTGTTGGCAAACTACATGCTGTATACATGCCATCTCAAGTAATCTACATATTGCTCTATGCAATTAGATAGACGTCATAAAATTTTGCTTGAGAAGCAGCAGCATAAAATTTAAATCACACGCCCTTTTCTAACAAATAAGTACATGACAGAGTATTCGTGACATTTTTCCGCAAAATATATATGTATTTATATACGTATGAATTGGAAGGCAGGCATCCGAAGAATTATAATAGAAGGTAAACAGGTTCTTTGTGAAAATAGTAAAATAGAGTTGTAAATTTTAGGCGCTGGTTCCCCAGGTCATCGTCAGACTTGCGTAAATGTGTGAGCTTCGAATCCATCATTTCAACATTAAACCTCACCGAAGATGAACGGTTTACAATCAGAAACAGCACTGTCCAAGCATTAAAATATCAGCATCATTTTTCATCACTATAACCTGAAGAAAGGAAAGCATTATAGGATATAAAAACTGACAAAAAGAGTCATTCTTCCAACTGACGAAAGAGGCTTAACTGTGATTATGAATAAGTCAGACTACAAGCAAAAGATGATCTCGCTATTAGAAGATAGCTCTACGTACAAGCCTCTTTCCACGGACCCTACTTTGGGCCAGATTTAATCTATTGAAAAAGTGCTAAAACGTCCTACAGGGACAAAACAACTGCCAAAATCATGTTGCGAAATCCCTAAGACAATCCAAACCCACCATCGTCAAGATCTATGGATTATCAAAAGTTCATAAACCTGAATTCCCACTGCGACTGATAGTATCATTAATCCGTGCACCGAATTACAAATTTCCAAGTGACTATTCCGTCAACTTCACCCACTTACGAGAAATTGTGTAACTTCCATTGGGAACTCTATGGAATTTCTAGATAAATTTAGAGGAATCACAATCTCTACTGATGAGATAATTGTCTCCTTTTATGTAGTTTGTTTGTTCGCATCCATACCACTATGCACGCACGAAGTCCTAAAGTCATATGACACGAAAGTGCCCGCAACTGCCTTTTTTGAACTCATAGACTTTTTTAGAAACCAATTTTTTGTTCGACAACCAATACAATCGACAATTAAAAGGGGCTCCAATGGGGTCACCCATGTCTGGCTTCCTTGCCGAAGTGATAACGCAGAAACTGGAATCTACAGCTCTTCCATTAGTTAACCCTAAGTTTTGGGTACAATATGTCGATGATACGTTTGTTGTCGTTGAAAAGGAGCAACTAGAAACGCGCCACAACACTATTAACTCAACCATTCCGGGAATAAAATTTACACTCGAGAAAGAAGTTGGCAATAAACTCCCATTTCTGGATATTTTCGTAGAGTGCAAGACTGACGGAACATTACGCACATCCGTTTGCCGCAAAGAAACATATGCGGAAGTATTTCTTCACTACAAGAGTAACAGCCCAATCTCTCACAAGAGCAGTGCCATCAACAGTCTGCTACATCGAGTAAAAACACATTGCTCAGACGAGGAAAGCTATCAAGCTGATTTATTTTCCCAAAATGGTTACCCCAAGGATTTTGTACACCGATGCATGAAACAACAAGTGCCCAAAGAATAGGAACTAGATAGTTCCAATCAGGCACCCAAAACAAATACATGGTGAATCCTTCCTTTTATAAGGAGTGTGTCTGAGCAAGTTGAAAGACACTTGCGGAAACACCAAATAAAAGTGGCCCACAAACCGATGACTACATTACGCACTCAGCTTATACACCCTAAGGATACGGTTGGCTATCTTGATAAAAAAAGAAGTCGTCCATAAGATCCCATGCGAGGCCTGTTATACTGTATATTGTGGCCAAACGTGAAAAGCCACCTCCACACGCATCCACGAACATCAACTAGCGGTCAAGAGGCGTGACCATTTGTCCCAAGTAGCCATGCACAGCCTTGATACAGGATACACCTTCACCTGGGACAAAAACCACATCGTCGGAGTCTGTCCTTCCAAAAAAGGCCGTGTTTCTTGAGGCCATGCATTCTGATGACTCATGCACCAATCGGCACATTGAGACAGATGCCATGTACACAAACCTCAAAAAAACCGGAAGAGATGAGTGCCAATCAAAGTAGACTGATACACACGGCAGCCGCTTATGGGTGCATGCAAAAAAGGACCATTGATTTTTTAAGCCCGATTGAAATGGTAACTGTTTTTTTGCACATTAACTCAAGTCCGACGACGAAAATTTACCAATAAAGTTTACTATTTTCCCAAAGAACCTATATACCTTCTATGTATTTATTTGGGCATCAACAGTGCAGTGAAAAAAAATCATTTTAATTACACAGATATGTTTTGCATGGCATAGTATTTGCAGGTGGTATGATAGAAGATCGATCTACGGCTAGATTATGGTTCACGATAATTAATACTTTAAACCCTAATTAAACACTATTTTCTTATCAAAAAAGGTATTTCAGAATTTTGGTTAACATTTACTGAGATTGCGGCATCAATTGACAAGGCATAATCATAAGGGGGAGTCAGTTGATACCTGCTGTGTATAGTTTGCGGCTGCATCGGCAATGTAGAGGGGGTTGAACCATTCAAACAAAGAATGATAAACTCCGAACTGCATGCCTGTCTTACTGCGTATGGCCTGAGCCAACTCTCCAACGAGGTCACGCCTCGGACCTACATCGACAGCGTTCCAGTTCCATGATGTCGGCGAGGGCCAGTTGCAGAAACCCTCGTGATGCTTGGATGTCAGTACCACGTACTTGGCTCCAGAGGCCTGGAAGATATCAGCCCATTGACGGGGATCGAAAAACTCGGCTTTGAATTGCTTTGCGAAGTCGGCATAGGCGAAACCACTCGGATAGAAAATGTCCATGTACAGTTTTGCGGCAGGATCGGGCGTGGGACCTTTCCACAGCCACCAGAACCATTCATTACTGAAGAGGGGGAATAAAAATCAGCGTGAACTCTACTGATTTTTATTTCGTAACGGAGATGAAAGATGGACGGTTAAAAGGACTATTAAAACTACTAAGTCATGAACTACTACTACTACTACTACTACTACTACTACTACTACTACTACTACTACTACTACTACTACTTCTACTACTACTACTACTACTACTACTACTACTACTACTACTACTACTACTCTACTACTACTACTACTACTACTTCTACTACTACTACTTCTACTACTACTACTACTACTACTACTACTAATACTACTACTACTACTACTACTTCTACTATATTACGCATGCGGCTGCTGTTGATAATACTCCTCCTCCTACTAATTTTGCTAAAAATACTACTAATTGTAATACTACTGTTACCACTGCCACAATTGGTAGTGGTTTTGAGCTCGCCAAATTTCAATCCGTGTAGAACTTTTGCCTAACGACCCAGAATGCTGGTTTTTAGTTGGCTTTGTCTAAACTCCATTGGGTGTTTATTCCTGGTGGTTAAGCGACTGCCTGCAAGAGCTCTACACTGGTACCACTAGCTAACAAATAAATGCAGTTGCGCTGGGAGGTTCCCGATTGACCGAGGGTACAATATTCTAATTGCAGCTTCTCGTGAAACAACTGACGAGAGGACACAAATCCTGGGTTCATTCTACATCTGATTTCCGACTAAAAATGACCAAGAGTAGCTAAACTTTGCTTGACATTTTCGTTCAATTGATGAGGGTACCCACCAAGACACTTAATTAGGCTTTCGTTTGATGTCCAAGTTGATAACCTTGAGACTGAATTTAATACTGATGATCACGTACGAATTACCCAATCGTTTTTAAGTAGTGGGCGCTGCTTGCGCTAGCACAAGAGAGTTATTTGACGCCAGGGGTATTTTCCGCTACAGCCAGCGTGAATTCCTAGGTCGAAAACCCCGTGAAAACGAAATACGAGTGCTAGCGGTCTCGTTTATATGAGGGGTGCCCAACTGATGTGCTAGAATGGTTGTTTTGACATATGCTAATTCTTTGCCGCTTTTCACTGTCGTATTGCCTATGGGACAATACCCTCAACCTCTTCCACATATGCCATGCAAGAGGCCACGTGATCACGGTTTTCGGGCTCCCGGACTGCATGCATATGGCAAAAGCGCCAATCACAGGCGCTTAAAAATTGTTATCGGCCAATCAGCTGATCAAGGGGCCAGTGATTCCCTCTCACAGGGCGTTTATTCACTCACGCCTACATGACCCTAGCGGGTATAGGCGGGCGCAGGCCCCGAGCTTGCCGCGCGTGGGGGTCCCTTACACAAACACACATTTTCTTATAAATTACGTAACTTCTACTGCTGTCTTTCTCCTCCTCCTCCTCTAAAAGGTAACTTGGCCTTATGATTGTAGTACTCGAAGTGTAAACACTTCTTAGACCCTACACGCTCTTTCAGTAAAAGCTGGTCGACTTCAGTTTTTCCTTTCTGGCTTCTGCTTTGAGCAACCATCGTGTTGTTGAACACTGAGAAGTCGCGTCGGCGTGTCATCGAATTCAAACAAATGCTGACCCTTAGATGATGCGAGAGAGAACTGTTAGACGTGGATGCGCTCAATCATCACGAATTTCCCCTCTCAAATTCAAGTTGGTCTGACCACGATTCCCTTACCGACAGTATGTGTTAAAGCGAAATGTGGGTAATCAAACAATGTCAGCGCATCGCATCCCGGCCAGGATTCTGTTCCAATCCAGCAGAGTAGTCCCTCCATCAATGCTAGCACACAGACCTCCTTCCCAGTATACGATATTTTACCTGTATTACCAGCTGTATCTGTCCCCTTAAACCTACAAACACCGACACGGCATATCAATTTACCTTCGATGTTCAAATCAAAAACTCAACTACCGGCTTTTCTCCAGTCGCTCTATCAGCTTGACTCCAGCTGCGCCGGTCCACGTTGCCGATACCACGACCGTCCGTACGGTTTTTATTCCTGCAATTTAACCATTGCTACGCCAGACCGATATTTAACCCGAAATTCGATCTGGAAAGGGAGCACTTTAGTAATCTCAGCGCGGTAGTAGTTGTGGTTTGTAAGGTTGACAACCGACGGGCTAAGTAGCTTCTACTGAAGGCTCAGGCTCCGACTGGAATATTGCCTTAATGTGACCTACATGGCACTGGGACATGTAGTAATTTTCGGCAGCTCTCTCGGTCTCTGTAGCCTGGTATGTGTGGATTTATTTGGCGCACACCAAAAGACAGGTCAGGCACCACGCTCACACCAGTTTTTGGCCAAATTGACATTGTTTTGGCACCGGAATGAGGGTTGAATGTCGAGGCAGCTTAACTGTAAACAAATGATCGCAAAGGCTTCCGCATCAAACTCAAAACAGTGCCGGTTTGCATTGGTTTCTACGATGAATAGACTGTCCGGGTTGGGTTTGCTAATTTAGTCTACACCTTCGTCAGACGAACCAGCCGTCTCACCAACTGCTCTCTCTCTCTCTCTCTCTCTCTCTCTCTCTCTCTCTCTCTCTCTCTCTGAATCGCGACCACGTGACCCTGTTTTATCGACTGCTCCAATTAACTGAGAGTCACTCAAAGGTAGCCGGCCAATGGTCGTCGTCGATACAAGCGAAAAATGTGCATCCCAGGAAAAAGTGTAGAATAAGTAGACACGGTCAGAGAAATAGCATCAGTTATCGGTGCTCTCTGATGCTCTCTGAAGATGTATTTGAGTATTAATCCGAAACGTCCGGCGAATAAAGCTCTTGTTCTAGCGATTGCGTCTACTTTTTCTCAGTGGTCATCGCATTTCCCGAACAAACTGCCATCCATAGTCAGTCTACCCTACTTTATTTCGATTCCCTATCGTAAAATTGATTGCACCCAACCTAGTTCTATTAACAGGCGCTTTGAATTCCAGTACAAAGTGTACATTCGATGATCGAAAGATGCCTTTATGATTCATGACCCCGAGGCCATAAGTGCAGTGCAGTGCAGTCGAATTTGCTTTTGTTTAGGCCTGAAAAGTTGGAAGTTGGGCCGAAGTGTTTAAATCCAGGTAAACACTTCATCCTAAGCAAAACGCCCCGACGGCCTGAACATTAATCCAAACTTCTCACCGAGGTTCATGATTGGTTGAACTTTGAGCATCATAAAAATACTTAAAGTTGTGAGTCTAAGCGTTAAGTCATAAAGCCCATTTTAACAAAACAACTTTTTTTAGAGTAATACAGAAGAAAAAATTCGCAAACTTTCAGGCAGTGAATTTCAAACATCCGTAGAGTCTATCACAACGCTGTGACAGATTCCAAGAGCGGACGGCCTTAAAATTGGTCTAACTCGTAAAAAGACCTTCAATTCGTAGAAGCGTGGCCCAATCGTTTAGAAAGTGTTAACTGGTTGGGCTTCTCTAATTCCAACGTTGACATCTAACCCTAGAGTTAAATCTAATACCTCAATCTAATACTAAACTTCCTGTCCTTACCCTGGCAAAAAGGCCAGAATTAGCGGGAGGGAAGGATTGTACATCAGTGACTGCTTTTGATGTAGCCTGGGGACTTTTAGATAAATTTACTTACTTACTTACACATCGGAGACCTCTAAAAAATTCGAGTACTATAAGTTACCCATCGGGGAAACTATTCGGCCATATAGGCCGCCCCCAGCGGGATTCGAACCCGTGACAGCATGGATGCGGCTTCAGTAGAGCCGACGCTCCAAATCCTCAAGCTCTAAGACCCCTGAGATTTTCAAATTGGAACTAACTTACCTGGCCAACATACCACAATATACGGAATCAACAAATCCAGCCAAATGAAGCTGGCTGCTGAAGCAGGCCACCTATGCAATCGGTCTTAAATCTCCAATACGACTATAAAGATCACTTTTTACAAAGGGATTTTGGATAGAGATGAACAGTACAACTGGGAGTACATGGGAATCGCTCCCCCCACGCAATATTGGTAGGCTTGCGCTAAATTTCAGGGAGATCAGAGTTAGGGTTAGGGTTAAGTCTTATGGATAGAGTTAGGGGCATGGGAATATTAAGCGCAAGGTCACCTACCATGCACTGATCGGTTGCGGAGTACTCCAAGCTCTCATTCGGGGTCTGGTAGCTCAGGCGATTAGAACTCCGGTTGAACCAAAATGCTACCCTCACTGTCATGGGTTCAATTCCTACCGAGATGGCCGTTTTTCCACAATTAGGTGTGTTTACTTATATATATCTTCTTCAACTGTTTCTATTTGTGCGTTGTTTCCTCCACCATTCTACTGGTGGTTTTCATGGATCTCCTAACATTCTCCTTTTGTCATGCTACGATTTTTAACTTGGACACTCCATCTCAGTACATCCTCGCTGCTCCACTTTGACTGCCCGGCATGAACCAGGTCGGTCTGAAAATTTTTCAGTTTCCTTTTCCGAGCCAGCTAGCATAAAAGTTGTTCTGTTAAGCACATCTTTGGCCGCAGCGAGTCGGTTTGGGTAAATGGCCTGATTTCAGGCCAAATATTTCTCAGGAAAACGTGGTTTGGGTTACTCGCATGCTTCCTAAATGGGAGATGTGAATAGAAAAGCCCTTGTCCAGTAATAAAGGTTACCCTGTACGTAACTCCAGGAAGCGTAAATATTCCCCTGTCCTTACCCTAACAGGAAGCTTATTCGCAGTCCTAAACTTAACCCTAGCGCCACGCTGGGCCCTAACGATAGTTCGACCGTCGTTTTCGATGAGGTCCACCGTATGCTCCATGGAAGGGTGGGGCAGGGATGGTGACTTGCATGTGGATTAGTTTTAAGTGATAGTAGTCTTGCGCTGCAGCTACTGTACTCTCTCCTCCTCCCCCAATTATACCCGGTGTCAAGACAAAGTCAACAAGACCGGAGGCGGGAGAAGATGCAGGTGGCTGGTGTGGCCGGAGCCATTCCTGGGCGTACAACCACACCTGGCTCAGATTCCAACTGAGTGGGAATGCCATAAAGGCCACATTAAAAAGGAGCCATTGCAGCCTGACTCTCAGTCCGCCAGGCAGCCAGGTAACACTAACCTTTACCCTAAACCTAACCGTAAACGTAACCCTAAACTTAGCCCTAACTCTAACCTAAAACCTCTCTGTAAATGCCCTGAATTTGGCGCAAAACAACCTGCATTGCGGCTGGTTCGTGTTCTCATGTTTGGTTTAAGGGACATGTAAGCAAGCCCTACCGAAAAAACCACATATGTATCAGAAGGGCGGGTGGGCTTACAGGTAACTCGGGACGGAGAAGACACCCCAGTGGATGAAGATACCGATTTTGGCCTCATCAAACCAGGCGGGCAGGGGGCGACTGTCCAGGGAATCCCAGTCCGGAGTGTACCGTTTGCTGCCCACCGTGTCATTTCCTCTAGCAAGCGCGGCCAGCAGAAACAGCATCCAGCCTCCCTGTCATTATCACCGGGCCTGAGGACCTAGGCATCTGGCGATGCTGATGACGGCAAAGGCGCCATAGCTGCCGTGTAAACAACACCAGCTGCGGGCTAAGCCTGGCAAGCCAATGGCAGAAGAGTATGGCCACTACGGGTGGTGGGGGCGGGAAGCGTGCGATTTTGGCGTTAGGGGGTGTATAAACAATGGGTCAGCCTGAACCACTGCGAGTTGTATCAGGTTGCCAGCGCTTCAAACAACGAGGTCCAGCGCCATTTCCAGCTTAACCCGCAGTGCATCATGCGAGTCCACTAGAATAATAATAAAATTATAGCGTATCATCTAGTAAAGTGTGTGATTGATTGACTGATACGCTTCTTGATCCGGCCATTGAGTGTCGGAATTAATGGAACTGTAGCCGTTGCAGAGATCATAGTGGTGCTCCTTTATGTGACTTCGCCAGCAGGACAGGCGGATTTGCGCTCAATTCCAGGGAAATTAAGACGATAGAATCGCGGATAGATTAAGCTGCAGACAGTTTTCCAGATACCTTGTGTATTTTGAAAGGCAAAGTTACATTGAAATTAACCTACTGATCCATACTGAATGCATGATGCGACACACTTAAACTAAAATGAAAAATGTATGTATGCAAGCTAATCTATCGGCTACGAGAATCACTTTTCCCGTACTGCCTTGGGACTCATTCTCGAGCCCCATCGGCAGCATAGCAATCAGTAGTAGTAGTAGTAGTAGTAGTAGTAGTAGTAGTAGTAGTAGTAGTAGTAGTAGTAGTAGTGGAGGCAGATCGACAATGCCGACAAAGACAAGAGAGAACGGAATGACCATTTATGGCACATTGGCCGCCATCAACCACTCATACTTAACCCCAAGTGGTGCCCCACCCGAGACTCGAACTCGCGACCGGAAGTCCAGCGCTCTAACCAACTGCGCCACTTGTTCGTTGTCCTGTCGGTTTCGATTGGTAGATGGTTTCGATTGGTTTCGATTGGTAGATGGGTGCTCACCGATCGGTTACTATTGGCAATGCGAGTGGGTTTTCACGCATTATTTGGAATTCGTCAAAAACGCGGAGAGACAAGAGGCTTTGCAGTACTGCTAACCGTTCTTGAAGTCGTGGACTTGTAATTTTTGGATTATTGAAAGTGCCGCCGCAGTAGCGTTTAAATTTAACTTATCGAGTAGTTTTAGATGTTGGTTCTATGGTTTCGCATGGTTTCCGCTAATCAGGAAGTTAGAAACACAATGGCAGAAGAGTATCCATGTACGCAAAAACTTTGCGATTATTTTGATACCCTGTTGTGTGTTTGTAGTCATACAACGGGACAGTACTGTAAAACAAACATAGCAAAACAAGCTCCACTATAAGGCAAAATTTCAGGTCTTTCATTTTCAGCGGAAAATATTTCATTTATTTTGAGGGAAGTCACACTGGGTATACCTTGGGAAAAGGTGAAATCCGCATACGATCGTCAGCGAAAAATCTAATTAATGCGATTTTTATAGGCCACCATATTATACAACATTTTTAAATTGCTTAAGGGCATATTTATTGTCGAATTTCGCTGTAGACGTTCATCTTTCGTGCGAATGAGTTTTCATGTTTCGGTCATCTCCATAAGTTCGGTGGGTGTTTTTATGAAATATCTTATTTTGAAGATCTTGATAACCACATGGAACATAATCTTAATTTATTGCTCACCGTCGAGTTTGCGCTTAAAGGAATTCACGGTGGTAGAGAGAACAACAGCCGTGGTCAGAGCGTTACACGATGTAACCAATCTGTTACTGAAGAAGTAATTGCGTCCATTGACCATTGCTTTACCTGTTCGTAGTTTTAAAGGGTGACGTCGCAAGGTGGGCGTGTTAATCAGAGTAAAAAAATCATTGGGATTAAAGAAAACGTTCAGGTCCTTCATCAAGCGAAATGTTAGTATGAGATCTCGTCGTAGTTGCCTGTAGGAAAGGGCAAATAGGTTAAGGGTCGATAGTCTGTTTTCATAGGTTAGCGATCGCAGGCCTTTAGTCATTTTTGTCACCCGCCTCTGGACGGTACTATCCTTGACAATCCAAGGTCTCCAAGCGGTGTCCTTCAAGACGCCGTGCTAGGTCCTCTTTTGTTTTTGCTTTGCATGAATGATATTTCATCAGCAGTTAAACAATCAGTCTTTTATTTATGTGGACGATCTTAAATGCATATATTCCTTCTCTAAATCTACCACCCAACGATACTTAGACGAAATCCATGCAGGCTGGCATGATCTTTCCGCGTAGAGCTCAACATGTCAAATGGAATTCTCAACTGCTAAGTTTCGTTGCATGTGTTTTGAACTTGACAGATTCTCACAACCAGTTATTTTAAAAGGCACTCCCCATGACTAACTTAAATTAAAACCACCAAATATTAAGATCTGCTGCCTCATGCTGATAGAATTATGACCAAAGCTGCCCAGATTTGGGGCTTTATTTCTTATAATTATTACCTTCCTGAAATTAAATGAAAACTTTATCAAATGTTTGTCCTTCTTATTCTTGAATAGTGCTACCCATTCTTTGGTTTAATGCCCAATTTCAACCATTCTTAGAGTAAAGAGGTGCACAGACATTTTACTCGGAAACTTTTGCCTCCGACACTTCTACCTACCTGTTAATCGAATAGGTGCCAGCTAACTAGCCTAAAATTTCTATGGGTTCAGAGACTGGAAGCCGACATCTGCCTCCTTTGTTCTTTAATAATAGTTCATATATTCCGCGAATTTCAGTTGTTAACCACGTTAATCGTCCGTAAAATCTACGTAATTCATCATTAATTATACCTTCTCCTATGTCATCCACTTCTAACCACTCTCTGTTCTTTGCTTCTAAGTATAGCTTTCTTTGGAATAACCCACCGATCGATATAAGGTTATCAAGTAATATGTATTATTTAAAGCGAAGATTGCACATATATCTTAACACTGATTCAATTAACCAATTATTTACCTTATCCTTTCTGACAGCTTTCTTCATGTCTCAGAGAGATGACCCTCGGGAATTTAGGAAGCTGTCTCCAAAATTAAATTTCCCCCACAAACTGAGATGTCGCCATAAACCATCCCTCAATCGAATCGTCGTTAAACGATTGGGTCATACTGGCGTGCACATTCTAACTTACCTGTGTTTCGTCAGCCATTAACCATCACCCGAAGTCCAATCTGACTATTGAAATGTCTAGACATCACTGCCATAGTCGATTCTCATGGCAAATAGCCGCCCTGAGCGTACTTTATTGACTTCATCGTACTCAATTGCCGCATCTTCCGTTTGAGAGTGATGATCAATCTTTTGGTAAATCTTTAGTAATTTATTCGTCCCGAAATTCAGATTTTAATTCCTTAGGCGAGCAGTATTTTCTCCTTAATTTTTTCAAAGAAATTCTGGGACCGCTGAACTCTGCCCTGATCTAACCGTGGAAGGTTTTTTCCCTGCCACTTTCCTAGTTCGCCATATGTTCCAGAGATTGTTGACTATGATTTTAAAAATGACGAATCGTTGTGAATCGGGTATATCTACCATACTACTCAGTTCTGCTGTTCATATGATTGTTCACACATAGCAGCAATTATCCATTTTGTATTTATTTATACCACGGTGGTAAGTTTGTAATGATGGGGCCCTCTGGGCCTTAGATATACAATTCATTTATTTATTTACTTATTTATTGTGACTAACTGCTGAGACAATTTTCGGTGTCTGCTAAGTCAAGTCGTGGATTTGAGAAGAATATAAAAGAGAGCTCGTAGGTATTAATTAATGTCAATAGCAGTATGCACTGGGTTAGATCCTGAAGGTTCTGCTCAGGGGACGATTAGGAGAGCCTGCTACTCAGATGAGTTTATGTCCATTGGAGCGATTGAGACTTGAAACTGAAAGCTGTAAGTGACTGAAGAGATCAACACAAATGAGCGCAATATATAAAGCCGATAGATGGCGCCTAAGTGTCAGGCTTGTTGCGCTTACAAATTACGAAGAGCATACATGATGCCAAAACACAAACATTCATACTACTAGCATCAATCAATCAATCAATCATCAAATTATGCATAACAATACAGATGCTATCAGAAAACATTTTAAAATTTGAAATTATCATCAAGTCTTTTATTCGTTTTAAAAAGCTACTTTTTAGATAATGGATAATTATATCGTCAAAGCGGGTTCTGTACGTATAGTAATAGTAGAGGCAGTTAGTAATCTTGTTGGTCATTAACTACCACCTATGGCTTGCTTATACCCAGAAAGTAAACCACAAAGCCAGGTGATTAGTCCTCTAAGTAGATTCGTCCTCCCCATGTGCATTACCTTTCATCGTAGAAGGTTCAGAAATAAACGTGAAATAACTGAGTATCTAGTTCTTGTGAAGCGCGCGAGACACACGCATAGTACGTTTGAATCTATAGCTTGATTGTTGATTAATAAGTAAATTAATTCCCTCTAGGATGAATTGGACGGGAGAACCATGTCCGAAACTCAGAAAATTACGTGACATATTTACCGGCGTTTGCAGTTCCATTGCCATGGGGAAGGACCCGCAAATAGAAAACCGAATGCGTGACTGTTAGTTCGCGAAGTCGGCGTTATTAAAGAACTTACCTGAACGATGTCCTATCTTATGCAAAAAAGATGCATAGAGTTATTTAACAGATAGTTTTTGGTTTTATTTTACATTCTAATAGGGTTCGACTTTTTCTATTAGACCTTGGTCGGGCACTTAATATTGTAGCAATATTATAGCAACGCAGCGCGAATCAAGCTCATTTTTCGCGGCCATTCGTGCTCGCATTCTGAGTGGCTGCCTGTTGCGTTGCGGGTAGTTATATCTAAGGGCACAAAAGACCGCGTGCACTTTCATTGGTTTATCGATTGGGCGGGCCGCTGCCTGTGTTCGCGCAGCCGTGGGCGTCACTTCCTGCGTTGACAAGCTGCCGTGCGGACGGAGTTTCTGACTGATATTGTGCTAATTGTTATGCCCCATCGATAATTGCCTTTTCTTTCTTTTTCCAAGCGAACCTTCGGAAGCCGTATACAGCATAACTATCATGAATCTTTAAGATGCATTAACGAAAATTTGAGGCAAATTTACCCGTCGGGGTCTTCATCTTCCTCTTCGTCATCATCTGACCGGGAGTCTTCATCCTCTTACGAGGAGCCATATGCCTCTTCCACGTCGTCCTCAGTATCACAAACGCCTGCCGATGCGACGCCATCAACGTCAACGTCTACTCGAGTACAAGGAGAGCCAACTTTACGGGATGGAATGCGGAAGTGGGCAGTTCGTTCAAAGTTAGCCCACATAAATCTGAACAGCCTTTTTAAGCTGATCCAGCCATATTTAACCGTGGACTGCACTCGGACGCACGAACACTGTTGGGAGGTGCAGTCAGTCCTGCACCCGTAACGGCGATGGGTAGCGGTGAGAACGTGCAGTTAGGACAATGCTCCCTTTTCTTAAATTTCCACCAAAGTTTTCATCTGACACGTTGCAGTTTTATCACTGAATCTCCTACGCTCATCGGTCACTGTTCACGAATACCACAACCCAGCAGTCCAGTAGCTTATGATTCGCGAATAGTGAAGGGAGACAGTGAAAGTAGATATAGGTCTAACCGCATTTATACCTCCTTTTCCTGTCGGGTTGTAGAATATAATGTCTGATAATCAAAAATAGACAGATAACTTGCATCCACATTGAGTTAGAAAACCGGCGTTGGAAAACAGAATTTACGTTTCGAACGAAGTTCCTCTGCCGTCCGCATCAACAAGGTTGAAACGAAGAGGTGACAGGAGTGGTTACGAGATCATCACTGAGATGCAACCTTGCTGATTGCATAGTCCACCGACAAGGTGGCGAAAATCACTAATGTAGACGACAATATAATTTCAAGTGGAAGATTATGCCAGATGAAAGCATATTTGGAGGCAAAAAACTGAGAATGGTTAGTTGTGGATCTAAGGGGTGGTGAAATGATCAGGGAGGAATTACGAGTGGCATAAGGTTGAGCTACCGGAGTGAGAGCGTTAATTCGGGGGAGATTTGGGCTAGAGTTAACCCGAAACTGGAAGCAGAGACCGGTTTCGAGTCTGCTAAACCACACAAACTTTATGTTGGTTAACTGACATCTGCCGTAGAAGAGATACTGGATCAATAAAGAGAAATTAGTCTTCACGTTAAAACCCTCTGAACTTTTTCAATCTTACTGCGGTCAGAGGCGTTCATCAGCCCAAAAACAGGACAGTAGTATTCTCGGATGGGAAGAACAAACATGTGATATAAGGTTTTATATTTTTATTTCCAGAAGGAAGAAACTATGGGATGTAAAACCACATATCTGTGCAGCCTTTGCAGAAATTCGATCTGCATGAGGCGATAATGTGAGCTTATTCGTGTAACTTAAACCTAAGTCTCTTATGGTTGATCGTTCTACAAGTGTACTATTTTGAAATACTAGAGGTCAAGGAAGCTTGGTGGGGCCAAACACGTGAAACTACCCTTGGATGGAGTAGTATTCCATCTGCCAACTAGAGCTCCAACGTGAGAGCATCATTAGATCAGTGTTGATTTTATCAACGCAACTATTGACAGTTTCTTTAGAAAATGAATAAATGCACTTGAGATCGTCAGTTTAAACGAAATTTTGTGAATTTGTTAGTAAAGTTGAAATTTAGTTTATGTACAGAATGAATAGGAGGGCACCTAGAACCGTGCCTTGAAAAACGCCACTCGTGATCGGCTGAGGCGTTGAATGGCTATTACCTAATAAGTCCTTCTGGCTGCGGTTAGACAAGTAGGAACCAATGAAGTTGAGGAGAGGAAGCCGGATGCCGAGGGCTTCCAGTTTAACTAGAAGAGGTCTATGTAGTACCATGTCAACAGCCTTGCTCAGATCAAAGTAAATCACAACCACTGATTGCTGCTCATTAGGAAGGGAAATGACGAGGTTGATAAAAGCTAAGTGTCACAGACTGTATGATCCTCCAGGTAAAAAAAACCATACTGCACGTCGCTAAGAAGCTTATTTTTCTAGTCAAAAGTCCAGAATTTGATGAAAAGTTTTTTTTCAAGAAGTTTTTCTAGAGCCGGGTTATTGTGAACGCCTCGATAATTATTTACGTCCAAATGAGATGCTGACTTGAAGGCAGGAAGAATAGTCGATGTTTTCCATGCGTCTGGAAAGAATCCATTGAAAACATAAAGCAAAGCAATGGGGGGAAGTTCGGCACTCTGGATAACTGAGTTTGGAATACCGTCAGTCCCCAAAGAGTGTGGGTTTTAAGACGAATTCATTGCTTCTGAATTAATTCTAAGGAGAAATAAATGGTATTGATAACATTGAGGAGTATGGATGAAACATCGGAACCGGTTCAGATTCCGTTGTAGGATGTTTTGCAAAGAAAGCACTAAACAGTTCAGCCTTGTCAAAGACTTCGAGAACAAAGTTTTTATCTTCATTTAGCAATGAAGGAATTTCATAAGCTCGTTTGGGGCAGGACCAACGAGAGAACATTTGAGCAACAAATTTTGCAGAGATGGGTCCAAGCTTCCGGGCGTCAACTCGAAAGCAATGGCTCTAAGTTGAGCCATCTTATTTATCCCAGACTTAGCATTAGGCAATTTTACATTTGGTGTAGTTTGATTAGCCAAACTATGGTTATTGATACTTAGAAACAAATTTTGAGGTGGGTTATTAGGTTAGAGAAGTAACTGCCAACTGGGCTGTAACCATTAAGTTGTAAGTTATTGCTGTTTTGGGATTACCTGCCAAATGTGCCAGAACTATGCACATTTAAGTTGTCAGCCACAAAAGCCTGAGAGCCAGATCGAAAACATGTAGGGTAATTTTCAGATGTCAGAATACTGGGTAAAAATAGGGCGTTCGTTGGTACTGGATGTGCGAGTGACTTAGTAGAGAGAAAGTTGAACTTTGAAGCATTTTTTCCCGGGTATGAATTTAAAAAAAGGCGTATGCAGCAGGATTTATTGGTACCAAGAAATTTCGTGACGTCTTATCAACTGCAACCCGTCTTCGCATAACACAGATAACGAATGAAAGTGGACAGCATTTTTAATTTACAGAAAATCAATACATAACAGCAAGGATCAGAGGACAATGTAAAGAACTTCAGGAAAGAAAATGTGGGGAGAAGCTAAGACAACTAAAACCATGAATCATCTAGGGTGAAAATCACCAGGGCAATTGTAGATTGACCACATGGTCTAGTTGCTTGCAAAGGTTGGGTTTCTCCATACGTATATACGCCGCTTCCAAGTAGCGCAAAGTCCGAGTTGTTCGTGCCCGAACAAGTACTCGGAAAGCTTTTTGAGGTGTACATAGTGACCACTGTCTAGTAGATGTTTAGTAATTGAAGAACGTGGTACTTTATTTTCTTGTTTAAATAACCAATTAGGCAAATGTTCAGCGGCTCTGGTTGCCAATTGCCTTTGCATTCGCCTAATGTACTTGCATCCACAAGTGCACGTGAATTCATGAACACAATTCGGGGTGGCGTGCAACGGCAGGGCATCCTTTGGATGGTTGATTGGCAGGCTTCTAGTACGATTGATAAAGAAGAGCTGAGCTGCATTGTATGTTCTTCCTATGGTGCAGCATAATAGTCGGTTGATTGTATTAGAAATATTTTCACCCTTAAAGGGTTAATATATGCTAACGGCCTTTTTTGGAACTGAATATTCCATCACTTTTGGCCGTAAGGGGTTGCTGTATTTTGAATGAAACGTGCAGGATATCCACAATTAAGTAAGGCACGAACAACTCGGGCTTTGCGCTACTTGGAAGCAGTTTATATACATAGGGAGAAACCCGACCTCTGGTAGCAACTAGACCACGTGGTAAATGTACAATCTGATAATTTTCATCCCTAGATTTCTCATGCATGTGGGTTGTGTTAACTCCTCCCCCACATTTTCTTTCCTCTGAAGTTTTAAGCTGATGCATTAACCTGATTATTCTTTACGTTGTCCCCTGACCCTTGCTGTTATGTATTGATTTTCTGTAAATTCAAACTGCTGTCCACTCCCGTCGTTATCTGTGGTATGCAAAGACGGGTTGCAGTTGATAAGCCGTCCCGAATTGTGTTGGTCCTAATAAATCCTGCTGTATACGCCTGTTTTAAGAGAGAAAGTTGTTTTAATTAGAGTGCCCTGAAGAACACTTTCTTGGAAAAAAATAAAACGCGGGCACACTCGTGTACAGTTAAGTTTTGAATAGAAAATCAACTTCTTGGCGATGAAAAATGCCACAAACCAGTGTGGTCAAAATAAATAAATAAAACAGCAGACAGTGAAAAAATAATTGGGCATTTTTTTGGAAAAATAAGATATACTGAATGGGATTTGTGGGATTTTGAGGCGAAAAAACTGTCGCATCTGGGAGAAAAACATACACTTAAGGTAGTACGGACATGCTGATGAGAATGCATGAGGGTTTACATGCTCGTCCTCGTAAAAGAAATCATTTAACGACGGGGGATACTTTTCCCCACCGCGGATGTGATCGAAATGCGAATCGATTTGCTATAAGCGTAACCGTCAAAGATACTAGGCAATTAGAGTTTTCAAAGGCAATGCTTATTACTCTTAAAATATATTGAAATAGACAGGGGAAACCTTCGCGGACATCATCAGTGCGCTTAGAGTCGAACGAGAAAAGGACCACAGAGATCGTGAAGGTCATGGTCGAAATATCAGAGAAATGACCATGATACCCTCATTGCTGATTTCTCAGCCAACCGACAGAAAAACACAAAACGATCGCCGACAGTCCGTGTACGGTCGACACCGGGGAGAAAGAAAGGGTCGCATGCACAATCGCCTGAAGGCCCGGTAGATGCTATTGCGGACGAGGTTGTAGCAGGTAGCAAAGAGTCAAGAAAAAGGAGAATCACGAAGACCGAGGAAACCATTGGATTCGTCAATATTTGCCAATGATGGTCGAAATCAAGAGGGGACGAAATCCGACTGGGAAGATTGACTTTTTGGAAAAAAGAGTTGCAGGAGAAACAAAACTGCTTCGCGAGGGGATAGCAAGCGGCATGGTATGTTGCTTCTGAGCGTAATACGAAAGGATAATGGAAAATCCGGCAAACGAGTAAGAAGAAGTCAACATAATGTGCTCAGGAGTGCTATGTTGCATGGGAATCGATGGTGAATCTGAGGCCTGCACAGCTCAGTATTCAGATCATAATTCTGATGATGGTTATTTGCAAACGAAATGGAGGTGGTTTAAAATAAGTGCGCAAGTATGATCCAATTTTTTGTCGATCATTTTGCTGAGGGTGTTGAAGAAATCTTCGATCATGGAGAAGATGATGCACGGAAAAATATTTTGGATACGGCTTTCTAAATTCCCAATGGTCCTTTCTCGGGGTCAGGGAGAAAGCTGCTTGGATAGGATGAGGAAAATAATTTGCTAATTGAATCAGCGTTAAGATAGGTGTGAAGTCTTTGCTTAAAGGAATACAGGTTATTTGCTAACCTAATATCGATTGGCAGATCATTCCAAAGAAAGCTATACTTAGAAGCAATCAAAAGAGAGCTGTTAGAAGTGGAAAACATAGAAGAAGGTATAATAAGGGTTAAATTACGTAGATTATATGGACGGATAACGGTTGTTAGGCTGTAATTTGGGGCCTTTTTGAACTATTATTAAGGTGGAAAAGGAGACAGAAGCCAGATTCCAGTCTCCGAACCCATAGCAATTTAAGTTTATTTAGCTGGCTCATATTCTAGTAGGAGGTGGTTGACAGTGTCAGAGGTAAGAGTTTCCAAGTATAATGTCTTTAAACATTTTCACTTTTAGAACGGCTAGAATCGGTCATTAAAACAAAGAATGGGCATCATTATTCAGGAATGGAAAGACAAACATTCGATAGTCTTAATTTAATTTCTGGATGATAGAACATATAACAAATAAAGCCATAAATCTGGACTGCTGTGGTCGTAATTCTATTGGCATGAGGCGAGTGATCTAAATTATTAGTGCAGTTTAGACCTAAGTCCTTGATGATTGAAGACTCAGTCAAAGGGGATGCCTTTAAAAATAACTGGTTGTTGTAGTCTGTCAAACGCAAGGCACATGTAACGACACTCAGAAGGTGAGAATTCCATTTGCTAGCATATCCTTTAATGGAACTATTTTACCTTTATTTTGGGTCAGATTCAGATTTTGAATCACATCGTTCTGATGGCATTCCCGGTGCGATTTAAATGGAAATATTTGACGACTTCGTTGACATGGCGAAGCTGTCGGTCTGTATGATGTAGCCTGATTTACGGATGTTCTAAGGGGGCTACGAGCAGAATTGGAAACGCATCTGAAAATGCTGCTAAGGTGGAGACAGGCGAAGGTGGAAGTTGGCTTGAGTGAGTGGTAGACAAAGAGGCAAGGTGCAGTAGTGATTCCGATTTCACAGGAGTAGTATTAACCAACTCGTAACGGTTATTTGTCCTATGAGCAGATTCAGCAGAGGGCTGTTGAAAGATGAGAGTTTATTTGAGTAGAGCGGCACAATTCTTCGCTTTGTGCGGGAGCGATCACGATAAAGGAAAATTGTCACTTTTTATAGCTATCTTGAAACGTGGCCTTGGTGGGAAAAAAGGGAACCAAACTCAACTAAGCAAAACAGTTTAACTAAAATTCGTTGATTTTTGCTACGGCTAGATAGGCATTTGGCATCCGCTATCTTATAGTTGAATCCACAGGAGTATAGGAAATCTACTGCAACATCAATAGACTGTGTGGATCTGGGAACATTGTTTAAATAGCAAATTAAATGTTCTTTTTTTATAAAGCACAAGATTCGTTAACCAAGTGAACAGTGGAGTCTATAATTTTACATTCTTCAGAGGGAACATCGGAGATGTTCTTATCGAACAAATCTCCTAGAGTTGAGATCATGGTGCCAATTTTCAGCATAAATTCGTTACAATTGTATATCGCAGACATGTCAAGCTGCCCAGCATTAAAAACGGGTGACAGGTACAGAGACTGAGAGCTTTCGAAGAACCGTGCCTTTCGCTCTCATCATAGTTCGAAGTAAAAAATAGTGGAATAATAGAAGCTTGTATGAGATCTTAAGGCAGAATTTTAGCGAGAATATAGCGGTGTACAAATGTACATAGTCGAGGACCGTTAAATTGGCAAAATAAGAATTGCGAAATGCAATGAAAAATCAGCAGGCAAATCTAATGAAAATGCAAGTGAGAATGGCAAACGATTATCTTAAGAGAATAGGTCTAAGTTTATAGAAATGTCTTCTAAAACAGGAACACAAAAGATTTCAAGTCCCCTAGCGAAACCGTTCTATATAAAATTATCCACTTACCTTCAAATATAAAACCAAATACCTTTGATCTAGATCTAAATGTACGTTCGCCAAATTGTCTTTTGAAATTTGTAATGCCAATTTTTGCAACTCTAACGCTGCTCAAATGTCCAGCGGTGTTAAAGGCACTGCATGGATACATACGACTCAACACCAAACTTGTGAAGGTGAAAGTACGGGCCATATTTATGGAGAAACGCATCGAGGAAAATGAGGACCTGAACTCTTACTGGAGAGTAATGCGGATGAGTTGTACGTTTATTACATCTGATACCTTGAGAATATACACCGAAAACTGAACTGAAAACTGCCTGTGTAAATTTGGAAGAACTAGGGCCTCGTGCGGCCATACTCGACCAGCTGGACCAAAACGAGAGACAGTAATTTGCGAAATAGGTGCAATCCATTGCAGAAAAACGCGGAGGAATAAGGATGGCTTCCCTCCTACGGAGTATACACGACGGCAGGCCATGATCAAAACTTCCTGAATACCCAAGTAGGTACATAAACAATTATTTGTCTATATCTCTTGATAAGACGTCGAGCAAAGCCTTATCACTTGGTGCTAAGTTTTGCTGCCCCCATCAGAATCCCAGCCAACTAAAGCTAGCAACACAACTAGTGAATCTCCTGAATCAAACCCACACCCTCCAGGCAGTTTGGGCATAGGGGTTTCAACAGCTTAAGTGTACGTTAGGAAATTGTTCTTATAAATTCTTGAATAATGGCCAGAAATGCTAAGACTTGTTTATGAATTCTCACATGGATAAATAAAAATATCTCCGACAAAACAAAGGTATCCTCATAACGAAGCCAGAGTAGGTAACAGGCGTTGTTTTAATGGACAGAACAGATTATGTTATGAAACTGCAATCAATTCTGTAGGACAAGCAAAAGTTAAGAAAGACAGAAATGGAGAACGGTCGTACGGATGCGGTTAAATCAAAAATAACTGAATGTTTGACTTCAAACGAAGGGTTTCATAAGTGAGCATGATTTAGAACATCTCCACGCCATCGGCATGCATATACCCCGACTATATGGCTTACCGGAAATTCACAAAGATGGCATACCCATTCATCCCATCATAGGTATGAGAAACCCACCGTACCAGGCGATAGCAAAATGGTTAGTGGAAAAACTTAAGCTCCTACAGTATCAGCTAGCGCAAATAACTACTGATATACATTTAAATTTGTTGACGGCGTGAAAGAACTCGACCTGAATGGCATGGTGCTGTTTTCACTGGATGCCTCGTCTCTCTATATGAACGATCCCGTCACAGAAACATTGAACTACCTCGGTGAATTTCATTGCTTCCGATCAGCCGGATATAGGAATGCCAGTGAATGCGTTCAAGGAATTGTTACTATGGTGAACCTTGAACGTGCAGTTCCTATTTGACAACAGCCTGTACGGACAATTGGACGGAGTAGCCCATCACCCGCATCTGGTGAATAGGTTCATGGGCGAGCTGAAAGCTTTACAGCTTTTCTGGGCGTGCTTCTGAGTAGAAGGTCTAACAGGAGTATTCTGCGTATTGTCTATCGTAAGAAGACGTGATCGGGGCAATATAACAATTTTTAGGAGTTTTGTACAGCTAAACTTTAAACGTAATTTTTATTGCGCTGTTTGACATAAAGGGCAAAAAGGATCTGTTCGACCGATAGCATTGAAGGAGAGCTTAAGGTTTTATAAAGCATTTTTAGACAGAATGGATATCCAGATCACTTTATTGTTAAGAACATGGCCGAAAGACAACCAAAGCTTCCCGTGCTAACAGCGAAAACGAAAAGGCTCTTCGTCAGGGTTTCATTCCAATGTGATGCAGCAATTTAACTCTTACGAAGGCCCCTTAGTCAAGCTGAACCAAAACCCTTCCCAACGGCTGATGCTCAGGTACCATTTTCTACTACTTTCAACGTATACGGTGAGGAGATGAACAAACTGACAACCCAGGCTTCATTCCTGTGCATATATTCCTTATCTGCTCCTGTGGGTCAGAATATATTGGTCGCAAGAGCCAGCGTTTGTCCAAAAGGATATGAGAAATTTTCCAGTATGGTTAGGAAAGGGTCAAATAAATCCATAAGCAGCTGTATTTTCACGGATATGGTAGACAGGAATTATCGTGTAGACGCCGGAGAAGCTTTCCGGGTGATATACAAGGTCACCTCAAGCTATTCAAAATTCCTTGGGCAGCGTCTCTTAGCTATAGTAGAAGCGGTGATAATCAGGCTACGTAAACCAGTCCTGTGAGCCCAAAACAGCTTTATACAGGCCCTGCAATTAACATGGCTGAAAGACCCTAATTCAGCCACTTACATTTAATTACCTGTCCCAACGGCCGTCATCCCTCTGACGATGAGCAGACGATGGACCGCAATTGTTTTGCTTTCTCCTTCCTCCCCCACTCCGACAACCGTACAATTTGCTCTATTTACCAGCATATTTGACTTACTTACACAGTGATATACACGTAAAGGTCTGAAGATAATTTATCGAAAGCTAGCGTATGCTCACCAAATTGTCTTTTTATTTTTTAATTGTGTATTTTTTAAACTAAAACCTTCCAAGGGTATGCTTTTCTTAACAGTGGGGACATGTGCGAATAATGAGAGGATGAGGATTCATTGGTCTTGTAGTTCACTCACCACCACCTATGGTTTGCTCATACCCAGAAAGTATTCCGGTAACCAGGTGATTAGTACTCTAAGTCGATAAGACATCTGTATGTGCATAGCAAGTCATCGTAGATTGCCTAACTCATGAAATGTCTGGATCGAAATTTGAGGTGGTGTAGATATTAAATAACTTAGTATCCACTTCTAGTGAAATTGTTTTCGCCGTCATCGGAAGCGCATCCAGCGCACGCGAATTACGTTTGGATTTGTAACTTTGACCAGAGCGAATTCTAGATAAATAAATCCTGTCTGGGTGCAATTGGACGGCAACTCAAACAGAGCTCCGAAAATTCAGTGACATATCTACCGGCGTTTACAGTTCCAGTGAAGTGGCTATCACCAATAGGGTGCGGAAGGGTCCGGTTCTAATTCCGCCAAGGCGTAAAACGCACTCAAAACACGTAATCGTGACTAATGATTCCGGAATTCTATGTTAAAGAACTGACATGAAAAATATCATATCTAATATACATATGATAGTGTGTGGCTCACCGATCTGCTTAAGGAACAGTTATGTTCCGTTGTGCCCTGGAGCTCAGACTCGAGCCCTCGCAGGCGGTCGCATAGTGACGTGTAGCATATGATAAAATGGGACTGACAAAGACAAGGGAGACCGGAATGACCATTTCTGGCTTATTAGCTGTCATCAGCCAGTCATACCCAATCCCAAGTGTGGCACACCTGGGATTCGAACCCGCGACCTTTGGTATTTGAGCCGAACGCTCTACCATTGAGCCACGGGCTCGTTGTTTTGGCTAATAAGCCAGAAATGGCCATTCCGATCTCCCTTGTCTTTGTTGGTTCCATTTCATATATATATATATATATATATATATATATATATATATATATATATATATATATATATATATATATATATATATATATTGGGGAAATAATTTCTGAAATTATTAAGTGCAGGAAATGGAGTCAGGTGCTTTTGGACATGACTTTTTAGGGTCAGACCCGAAATTTCAAAGTCATGTACGAAGCACCTGACTGCATGTCCTGCACTTAATAATTTCAGAAATTATTTCCCCGATTATTCTCTGGAGTCCATATACCAGAAACCACATAGAGAACGCTGGGGGACCCACTGAGGAGCCGAACCCCTCGTTGCTGTGTCACGCAGCAGCAGAAACATCGGCGAAACACGTGTCTGGGCTTTTAGCTAGTACCTATGTCTGAAATACTGTATAATGTCTTTGCCATATATATATATATATATATATATATATATATATATATATATATGTAGACCATGTAGAATCTCACTGTCTCGCCACCCCCTCCCCTGACACGGCGAACAACAGTTGACACGATAAACACCTCAAAAAATCGATGCAATTACCTCTGTCCCCATCCCGCATCGTCGACCATTAAGTTTACCGTCTGCAGTCACATTTAATCGCCATCCCCTTTCGCCTCCGACACAGGGAACCCTAACAGCCCCCCCCCCCTAACCGGCCCCAATCCAATCATGTACCCTTCCTCACACCCCAGTTGGTTGTCTGTCCTTGTCTGTCCTGTAGCACAAACTGGTCATCTGACCATTTCATTTCTCCTCTGTTCATTTCGTCTGACGACGGGTTGGTGTGACCAACTTGAAAATTCACGAGTACAACTCTATTTTCCGACGAGCCCTATTTTCTTCACTATATCATCTCGGAATGCACTCTACCTCAGCTATTCAATATATATATATTGAAGGGTTAAAGGCATTGCCTTTGATGACAATATTTGTGTAAAGATATAATCTTTGGAATATCCCAAGATGCTTTATGACTACATATGGAGTACAAAGAGAACTTAGGAATTTTTTCCTGCTCTAAGGTCTGCAGAATGAAAACTGGAGACCTACGACAAGTTCAAAGCATCCCTTCTTTCCAAATTCTTTCTGACCGTTTTCACTTGAGATTCTATTCTTTTGATGCTATTCCACCCAATTTTTTCAACAAATGTTAACCACTCCTTTCCCTTTATCCTACTCCATAACAGAGGACCTATACTTTTTCCCCCGACCATAGTTAGGGCCGAAATGCTCCATATAAAGCCTGCCAACTCGTCAGGGCCAGATAAAATTCCTGCATTAGCCGTTTGAGAACGTGCTGATGAACTCTATGAACCACCGTCCATCATATTCCAAAATTCCTTTGAAGAAGGCGAACTCTCGGAAGCATGGAAGTGTGCATTCATCGCCCTTATCTATAAAGGAGGTTCACGACTAGACTGCGAAAATGACCGCCCTGTCCGTTTAACTTGCATTTCGTGTAAAATACTGGAGCTTATTATCAAGAAGCATTTCAGGGGCTATCTGAAAATCTACCAAATCTAATGCGATGTCCAATATGGCGTTCAGCCGGATCGTTCCTGTTTTACGAGAGCTCTTTAGTCGAACTAGAAGGGGGCAAAGGCCACATATAAGGGTTATCCAGTAAATGTCATATTTTTTGACTTCAAGAAGGCATTTGATAGCGTACCACTTAAGCTTTTTTTACAGATGAGTTTGGACGTAGGAATTCGAGGAAATCTTTGCAACTGGTCTTTCAGAGAACAGAGATTGTTGTTGGAAACTCTAGCTGGGAATGGATGAAAGTAGAAATTGGTGTCCCACAGGTTTGCTGCTATGGTCTTGCTACTCTTCTTACTCTAAGTGAATGACTGTTCCAATGACTAAGATTGTGAAACTGTTATGTTTGTAGATGACATAAAAATATCGACTGAATTCAGCTGCACTGACGACACAAAAGCGTTGCAATCGAATATCGAAAAACTAAGTACCTAGTCGGCCAGGTGGCTTCTTAAGTTAAATTTATCCAAGTGTTTGATCGTACACATAAGCACCGGTCTTAAATTATCTCAGAAAAACAAGAACTTTATGTACGGCACTGCATTAAAAGAGGTGGAAAAACAAACATTTATGTTTGTGGACAACTGCGAATTTAACGCCCTCAGAACACTATAAGAAAGCATCCCAGACAGCAAAATATACGCAGCATTTGAACCGGCGTTTGTTTAAAATAATCCCCTGGTCTCTTCGCAAAAGTTTTTGGCATCTTCGTGAGACATTATTTAGTTTACGGAATACCAGCCTGGAGATCGTTGATGAAGAAAGATAGTGACCTCCTAGAATTGTTGTAGCGGAGACCAACAAAGATGGCCGACATTCGTCAGGCTTTACCGTAGCAAGACCCATTGAAAAAACTTGACCTATTTCCTCTTTCTTATAGGCAATTACGGTGAAGCCTGTCCTGGACATTCCGGATTATTCGGGGCCATGATTCCTCCCTGAGATCGGAGGATTTCTTCGAGTTTGCCTGCACAACTCACCTGCGTGGTCATCCTTACGAGGTCAGTAGCGAACGCAAGCGATTTAATCTCAGAGAGTGCTTCTTCAGCCAACGATTCGTATTAACTTGGAACTCGTTACCGTAAAGTGCCCAAGAATACGTTATTTGTGACCCAGGAAGGGAAAGGAAGACGGTAGTCAATACAATATACTAATAACCTAAGTACATTGAGAAGCTATGGAGAGGGGGAAAATCTAGGTACAAAAATAATTTAAATCTGAGAGACGATTGTCCAGCAGGGATCTAAGAAGAACGAAGAGCGGGCTGCAATGAGGATTCCTGATCCTCAGGCTCGGCCAAAATGGGGATTCCTA
Source organism: Schistocephalus solidus (assembly GCA_017591395.1). Classification (NCBI taxonomy): domain Eukaryota; kingdom Metazoa; phylum Platyhelminthes; class Cestoda; order Diphyllobothriidea; family Diphyllobothriidae; genus Schistocephalus; species Schistocephalus solidus. The sequence continues at coordinate 12,866 of WEDG01008611.1, read as the reverse complement.
GATTTCATTCTTTGCCCGTATTTATAACTTCTCCATTGTCAAGATCGGATCCCATCGGTGATTATTGGTTGAGATGTATTGGGGAAGAGAGATTAAACTTACTTAAGCTAGGCATATTTTACCTTTATTAATATTTAAACTATATTATTATATTTAAAACCTTTATAAGAAACCTAAATCATGGTTAAAGGCTAGACGTTTAAATAGGATGAAAAATCGCGCGCGTGCCCGTTAAGGGGTGCGTTTTCCGGAATGGTCTACGGACGCGCGTGGTTCTTGAAATTCCTACCAGAAACACGTGGTGAGAACTTTCTACTTTATCAAGCGAGATGGTTACCACCGATAGCATTTCTGATTTTAACAGAAGCCTTGATGGCAGGATATTTGATAAAAGCCCAGTTTCCCAAAATGATAACTTAAAGCCTGCCTTGTAAAATCTTTAGGCCTCTATCTATTTTCCACAATGTTTTGCCTATAACTGCGAAATAGAATTCAAATTTATGCTATGCTTTGACTCAAAAACATTTTAAATGACTGTAGTTTTACAATGACTGTACATATGCAATGATAAGTTTACATTAATAGCGTCATCAAAAGGCAATGCCTTTATCCCTTCAAACTGCCTAAGCTCACAGGATGACCATTTTCAAATTCAAAATGGGAAATGTTTGTGAAGGAAACTGACAATAATTAATTTAGATGTTCCAAGGCAAAAATGCTAACATAATTTATATTTGGGTACCGTTAGTGTAGACGACGATCTAAAGTCAAGAAGAAGGTTATTCAAAAGGAAATCATATTGAGGGGCAAATAAAAAGAACGATTTAAGTGTAGAGAAAATTGTTCCTCAAGGCTCCATTCTTCGCCCTATTCTGTTCATTAATACGTCAACAGTTGCGTCCATGAACTGGATTACGATATCGCCATGTTTTGTCAATGATGTCAAGATATTTAGCATCCTCCGACATGACGTTGGCGAATAACTTTTGTTGACTAACCAAAGTGGACTTGATCAATGGTCAAATGACAGACTTATGCCATTTAAGATGAAAAAGTGTAACTCCTTAAGAGTCGATAGGACCAGGACAGTATGGTATACCGACCGGAAGTGCATACCACCACAAATACCAGTGCGCGCTTCGAATTAAGTTTGAATATCTCGAGCTCAGAGGAATTAACTCTTTTCGATAGTTTGGTCTACTGGACACGCTGGCGGACTTTCGTCATTAAACATTGGATCACTTTGACCAAGTGGAGGGAGGCAGGATATCTCTTCACCACTGTCAGGAGCTTTAGTGAAGATGAGTTTTAAACAACTAACCTGTTGTCCTCCACGCGCTCCACGCGCTCCAACAAATACATAGAAAAAGAAAGATCAAGGTCAAGGTGCGCAGGTCGATTTTTAAAAGCTAAGTAAAATCTAAAATTTGAACGTTTTTTTTTTCGTTTATACTATCGTTATTGGCTTAATTGCAGATAAAAGTTTTGCATTTCTAGCCCTTAATCGTATATAATTACCTGCGGTCTTTGTCTTTAACAATAGGTTGAACTATACAGTGTCACCTTATTCACCTGACATAGCCTCATTTCTCGTTCTCAACTTTTAACGGATTTATTTGTTTCCTGCTATCTTTATTGGCTAAATTGCTGATAAAGTTTTGAATTTCTAGTTTTTAGACAACTACAACTTGCTATCCCTATAAATCCTCGTAGAAAACGGAGAATTATAAAGCGCTAAGATAGAAATAAGTTGACATTTCATAAATTTATTATAACCTGCGTATCCTGCGTAGATCTTACTCTTATTTTCGACGAAAGATGAAACCAACAAGCTCAATTCGTCGTAAACTACATGCCTCGGGACCAAAACGTTGCTTGAATACACCTAGCAGTTTCAACATTGACTCAAATGTACAACCCATAGTTAAAGCTAAACAGCTAGATCTGTCCGATTTACAGAACTGCAACGACTTCGTTATGAAGTTTGGATCCATTTTGTCTATACTCGGCAATCTGTTCGATGGTAACATATCTGATCTTCCCTCTCAGGATTGCAGGTGTCTCGATTCGCTTGTTCACTTGGTCGCCAGCGAGGCTTTTGATAGACAGAAACGCAATCACAATTTTCTCCTAAAAAATGCCCCCATACACAAACGCCCAGTTGACGTTGCTATGAACTTTTTTGTACTCGGGTGGTTTCAACTACAAAATAGTGGAAGCAAAACGCCTCTCTTCGCATAGAAAGAATCCTCCTACACTAGTTAAATTGTTGTCAACAGTTGAGGTTGACTCAATCTTTGCTCAACGAGGTTGCACTTCTCGCTATTTGGAAATGACAAAATGTTTCCTTTGTCGATATCTTACACCAATGGAGCCAAGAAATGGGTCCTTCTTATCATCAATTTCTCAACCTAATATTCATAAGTCTGGTCGTATTTCCACTAACGTCAATGCAACTGCTAATTCATCTTCTCAGATGTCTAGTTCAGTCAGCCCCTCCACTCAACCTTCTACTTCGTCTCCCTCGCGGCCGAATACTGCAATTTCGGGTGCTTTCAGCCCACCTGTAATGTTTGCGACCCCGTCTAAAGCATTTATACCGTCTAACCCGTCTAAAGCACAGAGACTGCCAATTTACCCTCTTAAACGCAATTCTCCAGGCCTCTCCGGGAAATTTCCTGAGCCAAATCTCATAAATAACCTTCAAATACAAAATCCGCAATCATCTAAATTTAACTTATTTAACCCTCCACAAGCTAGCTCGTTCCATAACCCCACGGGTCATCTTATACCCTCAATTATATCACCTAAGGCAGGTTTTCCGAAGGACGTAAATCTAACCCAGACCCAAAAGCAAGATAGCGCAGGTCTCAGTGATCGCATACCGCCCTCTCCAAAACTAAGCAAGCCTCTCCAACAGGCAAATAACCCTTACCATGTAAACCGATATACAAGACCTGACTTTCCAGCATTTAATTCTTATAGCTGCTTGCCATCTCCCATCAGCCCCTATATTCCATCTAACTTCCCGTCATTCCGTTTTAACTACCAACAGGCATATCCCGGTCGTAACCCCTATGGTGGTTCGATACCGGAAAGTTTTATTCCTACACCTTTCAGATATCCCTCTCAGCCTTTTGTTAATGACGTTCTATATACCAATCGTTATGGCGCAGTTGGCAATTACCCTCCAAGCCACAATAACTTCCAACTTAATTACCCACCTCCAAATTTTTTTTTAAAATTAATAACGATAACCCTAGTTTGGATACTCGAACTACTCTAGATGTCATATTACTTAATGCTAGATCTGTTATAAATAAGATGGCCCAACTTAGAGCCATTGCTTTCGAGTTAATGCCTGATGTTTTATGTGTAACTGAATCTTGGACCCATCCCTTAATTTCAGACTCTTTGCTTGTCATAGACCAGTACGATCTCTACCGTCAAGACCGCACTAGTAAGCGTGGTGGTGGTTGTCTTCTCTATATTAAAGCTTCATTTAAGTACTTCTCGTTTGATCTAGACGTCACGTCATTCTCTGGTAATTACTGCTTCGCATCCATTATCCTGTCACCCTGGCAAAAGGCTATTCTCGGATGTATTTACTTCCCGCCTAATTCATCATCCGATGATGATGTGAAACTTTGTGAAATTTTTAAAATTGGTTTCGGAGTCCAATTTTAACATTAAAATAATCGCTGGGGATTTTAATTTTCCAGAAATTGACTGGATTTCAAACTTTTGTCCACCCAGATTTCAGCCTTTCCTAGATACCATTAATTTCTCTAATTGGTCACAGCTTGTCCGTTCTTCAACGAGAGACAAGCATATTTTTAGATCTGATTTTCACAAATGACATTGCTCCCCTCTTCGTTGATTTTAAGCAGGGCCTCTTCCAAAGTGACCATACATTAATTCACTGTTGCTTACCAATTGTCTCATCGAAAAAGGCTAGCGCCGTTCGTACCTATCATAATTTTGACCTCGCAGATATGAGCTTAATTAACAACTTTTTGGACTCATTGGATTGGCAGCATCTCTCCTCCATGAACGATGCAGCAAGTCTTTCTGACTTAATGTCAGTCGTTTCAAATAACATCCTGGAATTTGTGCCAATCAAAATTGTCAAGCCCTACACTTCGGAATCCACGGTCCCCCACTTTCTTTTGCCAAGACTAAAGAAATTGAGGAAGCAATTAAAAGATCAATATACTAGTTCGTTATCTGTACATCTAAGGATTGCAGAGATTTTTGAATTAGCCTCTAAGATTCGGCTTGCACGGGACAGACAGAGGGAATCATGTGCACTCAGCGAGCCAAACTCTGCAAAATCTGTTGCTCAACTGTTCCGCCGTCGATCCTGCTCTAAACGAGGTTATGAAATACCTACATTACTTAATGAAACTAAGAAATTCGTTCTCGAAGACTCTGAGAAGGCAGAATTGTTTAGTGTATTCTTTGCTAATCATCTTACGATGGAATCTGAACCGGTTCCGACGTTTCAGGCATCCTCATTTAATGTTATCAGTACCATTGATTTCTCCATAGAACTAATTCGTAAGCAAATAATGCGTCTGAAAAACTCGCACTCTTCGGGGACTGACGGTATTCCAAACTCAGTTATCAAGAGTGTGCCGAGCTTTCCCCGATTGCTTAGCCATGTATTCTCAGTTTATCTTTTAAACGGATTCTTTCCTGACTCATGGAAGACATCTATTATTCTTCCTGTCTTCAAGTCGGGATCTCGTTCGGACGTAAATAATTATCGAGGCGTTCACAAAACCCCGGCTCTAGCAAAACTTCTTGAAAAAATTATTTTTAATCAAATTCTCGACTTTTGCTTAGAAAATAAGCTCTTAAGCGACTCGCAATATGGTTTTCTACCTGGGAGATCATGCGAAGTGTGTCATTTAGCTTTTCTTAACCTCGTCACTTCCCTTCGTAATGAGCAGCAGTCAGTGGTTGTGATCTACTTTGACCTGAGCAAAGCCTTTGACAAGGTACCGCACAGACGTCTTCTGGTGAAACTGGAAGCCCTCGACATCCAGCCTCCTCTCCTTGACTTCATTGGTTCCTACTTGTCTAACCGCAGCCAGAAGGTCTTAGTAGGTAATAGCAACTCGACGCCTCAACCGATCACGAGTGGCGTTTTCAAGGCACGGTTCTAGGTCCCCTTCTCTTTATTCTGTACATAAACGAAATTTCAGCTTTACTCACAAATTCACAAAATTTCGTTTACGCTGACGATCTCAAGTGCATTTATTCATTTTCTAAAGACACTGCCAATAGTTGCGTTGATAAAATCAACACTGATCTACTTATGCACTCACGTTGGAGCTGTACTTGGCAGATGGAGTTTTCTTCATCCAAGAGTAGTTTTATGTGTTTTGGCCCCGCTAAGCTTCCTGGACCCCTCGTGTTTCAAAATAGTACACTTTTAGAACGATCAACCATAAAAGACTTAGGTCTAAGTTACACGAACAAGCTAGCATTATAGCCTCATGCAGATCGAATTTCTGCAAAGGCTGCACAGATATGTGGTTTTATATCGCATAATTTCTTCCTTCCGGAAATAAAAGTTAGACCTGTACCGCATGTTTGTTCTTCCTATTCTAGAATACTGCTGTCCCCTCTTTGGGCTGATGAACGCCTCTGACCGCAGTAAGATTGAAAAAGTTCAGAGGGTTTTTACTCGAAGACTATTTTCTCTTCCTGGATCCAGTATCTCTTATACGGATAGATGCCAGTTAGCAGACATTAAATTTATGTGGGTTAGAATACTCGAAGCCGGTCTCTGCTTCCTGTTTCGCGTTAACTCTAGCCCAAATCTCCCACGAATTAACGCTCTCACTCCGGTAGATCGACCCTATGCCACTCGTAATTCCTCCATGATCATTTCACCACCCCTTAGCTCCACAACTAACCGGTCTCAGTTTTTGCCTCCAAATATGCTTTCATCTGGAATAATCTTCCACTGCAAATTAGGTTGTCGTCCACATTAGCTATTTTCAAAACAAAGTTACGCAAACATTTAACTTCGGAAGATATAAAGTCCTTATTGTCTGTTTCCTTCCCTAACTCGCAACTTTTGGATTTCGAAAAGGGTCCTCCTGGTATTTGAGGCAGCTCCCTTGATAGTATATTGGTCTCTTATTATATGTCCATCATCCTCTGCAGAGTCAATCTTATATTGGTCTCTTATTATATGTCCATCATCCTCTGCAGAGTCAATCTTTGCATTCACTTTTGTCCCTCCTTTTAAACTAGCATCGCCAAGTCTTGACAACCTTGGTACTTTCCTCCGCTTTTGCAACCCCGACGATGGTCTCCAGGTTCAGTTGAGGATCAAGGCGGGTTCTGATGGTTTTGCCTCTTTGATTGATGGACTATGCAGTCGGCAAGGTCGCATCTCGATGATGATCTCATGACCTCTACTGTCCCCTCTTCGTTTTGACCCTGGTGTCCACGATGAGTTCGTCCTCTCTCACCTCCACTGGTGGTTACAAACAGTAGCTCTGACTGCTATATTATCTCTCACATGACAAGGAGCGTTCCGAACCCTCATACGTTGTCAGCAACATCACAGAACTATCCCATTACATCTAGCTATTAATTTTTTAGTGAAGCAGATTTTTCTCCTATTTTTTTTTAAACTGGCGGCTCACTGACCTCCGCCTCCGATTTAACCGTAGGAGTTTTTTTACTGCTTCTTTTCTAGTTCACCGTTTATTTTAAAGATTGTTGACTATTGTTTTAAAAATGGCAAATCGTTCTAAATCGGATATGCCTACCATATTGTTCATTTCGGCTGTTAATACGGCTGCTCACATAGTGCAGCAATTATCCACTTTGTATTTATTTATACCGCGATACTACGTTTGAAATGATGGGGCTCTCTGGGCCTTAAATATACAATTTATTATCATTTTTATGTTGTGTAAGAAAATCTTCAAGTATTACCGTTACCAGATGGTGATCGATGGCAAACAAGAGCAGCGTCGGGGTCCGTCCCCGGTGGTTGGTAGAGAGTGATGGTTTCAAGGGACTGTGATCCCTCTGTCTTTTATAGTCAGCCAAATAGTCTCGATACGATTGCTTATCTTCTCTGTCCTTTCAAACAAAGTAAAATGTCTCTTTACAAACATGGCAAAATCCTCCAGTTTGGCGGTGGTACCCGGATAATGATACGTCACAATCGCTGATATTATGTGACAGTCATGTTTCTAGGATTGCTATAATATCAGGAGACAAAACGACTTCCTGTATTCTCAGTTCGTTCGGCTTCGAAAACAGACTTTGGCCTTCGGTAAATGGAAAGGTAGTTTAGCAACACTCAGCAGTGCCATGAGCATTGACTGGTTCCAGAGCAATGCCGCATTTTTCCGTATCGCACGTCCTCGAAAAAAAAACAGGTTCTTTTATCCAGCTGCAAGTATCCTCTTCACTAAGTCACGGCATTTCAGACTTTCTGCTGGAGAGAAGTCCAGCTGGAAAAAAAACTTCCACATGGGAGTTTCGACGATTCGTCTTCCTAGAAAGAAGTAGATTAGCCTCTTCTTTGCTGTCGAAGACAAGTTTGAGGGACCGTCGTCTCACATTTATTGACTGTTCACTATGTTTTTTTCCGATATTTAAGGCTGCGCGAACGGTTACCTTCTCTCCCGAATGGAGTTTATCGTACTAGGGCGTCATTTAATACACTGCCAACCATATTTTTCTCTGAATGATCTGAAGGATTCATAATAGTTGTTTTTGCTATGGTGTTTCCAATTCTATAGAAGATGACCCTCTAGCTGATGCAAGCCCACGGCCCTACGGATCAACAGGAATTTCGATTCCACTTGAAACTTCACCCGTTCACCCTGTTCCCGTTTTGAGTGAAATCGTGTCAACGTCACTTTTTTCCCCTTTCAAGCAAACCACCTCTGCCAAATCTACTAAACCTAGGAAAGCCCCCAGTAAATCGCAGGAATGCCACTACCGATGGGAAACTCCGCATCTACAACAGATCCCAACGCTCACATTATAATATTTCCCAACCAAAAACAGTGTCCAAAATCCCCAAATAATTATGTCTTTTAATTACTTTAACAGTTTTCTGAAATCATTTATTTCTTTTTCAAATGCACGTTTGTCACCAATTTATACTATTTTCCCTCAAAATCTCATTTCTATGCCACCCCTTCTCTTTCCTATGCCACAATATAGCCTACTCTTCCATGGCTTTCATCCAACTATGCCGTTGTATAGTAATCTCAGTTCTTTTAACAGTAACCTTTCACCAAATTGTAGACCAGAGCAATTTTGTTTCCCACCTTTTGTTTCTCCACTCCAGTTTTCTTCTCCGCCACCAAATCGTCCTTCTTTATAAATACTGATGAGTGTAACCTGCAGCTCAGGAATGCGCTCAGTTAAGTTACCATCAATGCGAGATCAGTTGTAAATAAGATGACAGAATTTCGAACAGTAGCTTTTTGAGCTTGATCCAGATGTGCTGCGCATCACTGAATCCATGGTTCACGCACGTATTTCCAACTCAAAGCTCGTTATAGATAATTTCAATTTGTACCGACATGACCAGGCTGAAGAACGTGGCGGTGGTTGCCTTTGTACAGTTCCCTTTTCAGCTGAGCATTTTGTCCTTTTCTGGAAAAGTATTCTTTGTTTCAGTCATCCTCCCACACAATAAAAAAACGGTAATTGGTTGTGTCTATAATCCTTCATGTTATTCTAGTAATGAAAGCGAGCGCTGTGAGCTATATTGAAAAAGTTGCAGGGACTCAATTTGATGTCAAAAATAATCGTAGGCGATTTTAATCTGCCAGACATTGACTGGCAGGCAAATTCTCACCGCCAAAAGTTTGAGCAATCGGTTGACACTACAAACTTTTCAAACAGACCGAAACTGGTTAGTTAAGTGACTAGAAATTAAAGCATTTTAGATTGAATTTTTACAAATGATGTCCACCCCCTCTTTATGAATTTCCATCGTGATCTTTACACAAGTGATCACACACTAATTCACTGTTGTTTTCCAGTCTCCCTTCGTACAAAGCCTGAGGTAAAAATGCAATAACCTCGACTTTGCTAACACAAACCATGAAATAATAAATAATTTCGTAAGCACTATAGATTGGTATAGCATATTTTCAATCAACGATCGAAACGTTTTCCATGAAATATTGCAGAGCCTTACAGAAATAATCCAGGCTTTTATACCGCATAAGATTTTAATTTAAATACAGCCTCTTCTACTATTCAAATGTTTTCCAAAACAGCCTTAAAAATTACGAAAACAACTTAACGATCCATGTAAAAGCTCTTTGTCAGTTCACTTAAGGATTGCACAAATATTTGAATTAGCATTGAAAATTGGCATAGGGAGTCTCGGGCACTAAGTAATGCCAATTCATTCAGATCTGTTGCTCAAGTCTTCCATGTTCGGTCATCGGCTAAGTGTCTGCATGTAATTCTTCCTTTACTTGACTGTAACAAAAATTTTGTTACAGAGGATTTGGGCAAAGCAGAATTGTTAAATAAGTTTTTTGCCAATGATTTTAACATTGAAACTAGACTCAATCCCTCATTTCCTCTGCTTTAAAATTCAAATTCACATATAACAACCATTAATTTCTCACCTTCAAGTATTTAAAAAGTAAAAAATCACCTAAAAAATGCACATTCGGTTGGAACTGATAACATTACAAACCCACTTATTAAACAGATACGAGATTTTCCATCGTTTCTGAACAAATTATTCTCAGTATTTCGAGAAAAAATTTCTTTTCCTCTCATGTTAAACTCTTTAAAAAACTAATTGCAAAACAAATCACATATTTTTGCATAAGTAATCAAATTCTCAACTCATCAAAAAATGGCTTTTTACCGGACCGCTCTTGTGAAAACTGCCACATGTCTTATCTAAATCAACTAAACTCTCTTCGTACTGAGTATCTATCTGTAGTAGTTATCTATTTTGATCTGAGTAAGGCATTCAAAAATGTGCCTCATAGACGACTTCTAGCTAAACTAGAGGCTATAAGATTTCGTAGTCCCCTAACTGACTTTATTAGATCATACCTATGTGATCGAAAACAAAAAGTTTTAGTGGGGGTCCTCATGCTCAAGTCCTACCCAGATTGTAAGTTGTGTCCTTCAAGGTACCGTCTTAGGTCCTTTGTTGTTCTTACTTTCCATAAATGATATTTCATCGATAGTTAAATATTCTCAATCTTATTTATGCTAATGACCTCCGATGCATGTATTCCCTTCTCCCTACTCTACGGCCGCACGATGCCTAGAACAAATTCTTTTCAGACTTAGAAGCTCTTTTCGGCGTGGAGCTCCACATAGCTAATTAAATTCTCACCTTCTACGTGTAACTTCATGTGTTTTGGCTCTGTAAGGCTGTCGCAACGTGCTATTTTTAAAGGTTGCCCTATAACTGGATGTTCCTCCTTCGAGGACTTGGGCTTAAGGTAGACAAATAAATTTTACCTTTCGCCTCATGCGGATAGAACTACGACCAAAAGTTCTCAGATTTGCGGCTTTATTTCTTATAAATTTTCTCATACTGAGATTTAATTAAGACTTTATCATATGTTTGTGCTTCCCATTCTTGAATTTTGCGGTCCTTTCTTCGGTTTAATGAACGAATCTAGCCGGTCAAAAATTGAAAATGTCCAAAGACATTTTCACAAAAAAACTCCTGCTCCGACTCTTTCAACTACTTCCTACTCAACAAGATGCCAGTTCACGAAGCTAAAAATTTCTTTGGGTCAGGAGACTTGAAGCAGGCTTTTGTCTCCTTTTTCGACTAAATAATAGCTCCAATCTACCCAAGCTTTCTGTCATTACCCCCATTAATCTTCCTTATAACCTAAGAAATTATCCTCCTACATCCTCCACGTGAAACCGCTCTCTATTATTTGCTTCTAGGTATAGCTTTCTTTGAAATGACTTGCCTATTGAAATAAGGTCGTTAACTAGCCTAGTTGCATTCATGTGAAGGCTGAACATTTATTTTAACACAAATTCTATTAACCTTTTATTTTCCTCATCTTTTCCGAGCATCTTTCTCTACGACTTGGAGAAAGGACCATCAGGAATTTAAGTGACCTTCTTGAAACTATTTTTTCACTACCTCGAGTCCACCAGGAACCATGATGTCTCCTTTTACCACCAGTCATTCAAAAGATGAAGTCATTCGGACGTACACAGTCTAAAATGCTCTCGCTCGTTGGATACTTACCATCATCAGAATTAAATTCTGGATTCTAAGATGCTGAGGCCTAAAGTTCCCTGAGGCCGTTTCGCCTGATTCTGTTTCTGATCAAGAAAAAACCTTATCGACGATTCATTATCTCATTCTGAAATGCTACTGCAGCATTACCCTACTCTACCACCTGACCTTATTTTCATAAACAGTTTTTTTCTCCTACATTCTATGCGAAAATGAAGACCTATTGAACTCTGCCTCCATTTTTAAGGTAGTAGTATTTTTTCACTGCCTACTTATCTAGTTCACTATTAATTTCAAAACATCGCTAACCATTGACCTAACAGGAAAATTTCTGCCTACATTATTAAATACTTGTACTTTTTATCTGCACACCTTGTCATAAATTAATTTCGTTACGAATGTTTGTTTAGACAGTGCCTTCCCCGGCGCTAACCAAAATATGAATGCCAAATTCCAACCTCCACATAAACTGTTGGCTAGGTCTGGCCCCTGCAGTAATTGGTGGTTGAGCGATGTACTCCTGTGCTGGCGGGCGCAGTCGAAAACTACTCTCAACTTTTTCCGGTTTCATCGGATTAACTACCGAGAAATGGGTTAGATACAAAGATTTTCCAGGACCGAAAGGACGTGTCGGCGCAGCAGATTCTGCGTAACCCTTTTTGATATATTAGGAGATCGTCGTAATGTATTTATCCTTATATTCGGGGTTTTTCATCAGTCTGTTCTTCAAGGCATATAAACGTCTATAGGCAACAGGCTCGTTGTCAGGCTAACTTCCAGGGTAGAGGTATTTTTAAGTGCCCTCGAGTCAGCTGTGCATGGGATTTGAACAACTCTAAAGCTCCTTTGTCATCTACGGAATGTGCTTTGTCTAAGGGCTCGGGCTCACCGAACTCGAAGTTCCACATCTGATCTGGCCTTTCTGTGACTAGGGTCTTTCTCGCTCAGGCAGTTGACGTTTGCTCCGCAACGACATTTTTCGGCTACTGGCCCCATGAGAACCCAAACCGAGGGGTTCAAACAGCATAGGGATCCTCCTGTCGCCATATCGGTGGTCGAGTACCCAGTGAGCGGCAGGCACATTCATCCTGATTAGTATCGATACATTCTGCTCCGTCGACAAAGGGGAGTTCGATGTCACGTATATGTTCCCAACGCGCTGCCTGGTTTCTAGTTAAGGCAAAACGTTTAACCTGGGGAGATGGCTGACGGACCAGGCCATTTTTAATTCCAGTCTGTCTCTCCCTTCTATAGCACCTATCTTAAAACCCACTATTTCAAAAGTTACTTCTGCTGTTTGATCGACAGTAAACACTGACAAAAACTGCTGATTGTCCACAAAGGCCTTATCGTTTTAATATGGTTTTATCGAGTAGCGTAGTGTATGAACCACTTTCAAGGAAGGCAAACGTGATAAATGAACCAAGAGGCCCAGCACTATAACAGGTAACACTCCTAGAGAAAAATACGTACCCAGCGCCGAATATTGTGAGAAAGTGGGATATTTCTGTGCTTAAATCTGTGTGCTCTCTTCGTCGGAAACGCACCAGCCTTGTCTTCTTGTCGGTGCAGCAGTGGGTGATGGCGCATATAGCACCGTGCGACGCCACCTGTCTCAACT